>CM052334.1:6836124-6880437 GCA_028455595.1 Lasioglossum vierecki
CTCAAAAGTGGCAATTACCTAGTCACAATATTAAACTATGTCCTTACAGAGTCGTACAATAAATCGATTTGCACCAGAATAAATAATTAAAAACAATAAAGTGGGGATTATTATCAGAACCTACTCACTATTCTTCAGCAAGTAATAAGAATAGTATGGCAAGTTCAATACCGTTTCTGCGGATGTAAAATTGTTTCGAGAGCGTCTACGTTGGTTAGAATGCTGGGTGCGAATGGCTGGTTTTGATTTCTGGAGCAATCGCCGGGTCTTTGTCAGTCTATTGTTAACGCGACGTCGGAATAGGTGTCACCCACATTCGTTGATCATTGAGAAATTCTGTCGAAGAATGTTGGACGCGCGACAAACCAGTCAGGAACAATTAAACCAAACAGTTTCGCCGTTTGCGTGTATCGGTCCTCGAACGTTTGAGCCCCTTTATGCACCGGGTCCGGTCGGGAGAATGAGTCACTCTCTCTTTATCCCTCTCTCTCGATTCTTGGCACAATCGCGCATCTGGTCGTAGACGGATTGTCCTCGTTCCTGGGGCTCACGGTTCCCGTTGGTGGCCGGTCTCCCATTTCCGCCTGGAATAAATCGGGGAACGGGGCTTGCACAAGAATATAGAAACTCGTTAAATACTAAATACCGTCGACGAGATTGCCTTGGTTCTACGGGCCGAAATAACCGCGGACGTTTGCCCTCGTTAAATATTGAATATTGTTTTCAATAAACAGTCTAATATTTGCGCCTGGCATTTGTTTGTCCAAGTTAATTTACTTGACCGACGAATACCGATGGAATCGAAAAATTCAAGGGGAATCGAGACGGTCGCTTGTGCACCCTTCAGCGTGTCCCATTGTCGCTGGAGTCTGCACGATCGACTGAGCAGGACACCAGAGACACGAGTATCTAACGATTAGAATTGTTTTAGAATTTTTGAAAGCCTAGAATCGAGGAGGCTGTGGATTTTTGGTGGCGAAAGCGTCAGGAAAATCGCATCAGCCGGATGGAATGGCGAGGGAGACGGAGCGGTGTTTATTTGGTGAAAGATGGGTACGAGTTGTCGGGACGATCCGATACAATTAACCGGCAAGTCGAATCGCGGGTTGCGAAACGCGAGACCTGTTTACGTTCACGCGTTACCGGGCTCGAATCTCTCTCCCGTCGACGTCGCTCTCGTTAAGGAAATTCCGGACGCGTTGAAACACCTCGGGTGAGGTCGCATTTGTGCTAATTGCATGGGAAGGGTGGTCGAGGTGATGACCCTCGGGGGAAGCAGGCGCAGGTGGAACGGATGGCCACGGTGAACGCGTCAACTTCGTAATGAGTGCGCTCAGTGGAAGGTCTCCGGGAATCAAGTTAAAAATTATTGTAATGCCTACGCGCGTTGGGAGCACCGTTGGTTACGCCAACTTTTTTCCTCCCTTCGAAATCTCGTCCGTGGACCGCCATATGGGGGTTGCTACCTTGGGAAAAGGAAAAACGCGCTGAAACAGCTAGAGGACACTAGGCTGACCTAGGCAAGCATGAGCAGATAGTGGACTGTATCGAAAGCGAAGAGCCTCGAAGCCACGCCTACTTGGGGTTGTTGAGGGGTTACGTGTAAATAATTATATACATGGACGGTAGAAGAAATATATTTTAGTGTAGGAAGGCGCGCACGATCAGAACTAAAACGCCTAAACGCGAAGGCGGCGGTACGTACCTTCATACCTAAAGGGAGGACCGCATGTCATAAAATTAAGGGGAACCGGGTATTTCCCAATATAGCTAGATGTTGAGTTTTTACAAAGATAGTAAAATGCCAGTTGTCACACTTTAGAGCAGACAAAATTTGAAGCAAGGATAGTTGTAAACTAACTTGAGGAACACTAAGGTCAAGGTCGAGAGGGAACAAGCTAAGTCAGGGCACATTGCCTCATCTTCTTCGTACACGGTTCGCTTAAAATCATTCCCGGGGCAAATAACGTCCAGCCTACCTGATCCACATTAGTAGCAGCTATCCAATGAATCTGTGTCGGAGAAGGATTAAAAATTAGACTCGTTACGATTCTCAGAGCGTAAGCTCAGATTCCGTGTCTGGACTGCGGAAGAAATCGCATCGGAGCGCAGTGAGCGAGTGCATGAAACCATTAATGGCATAATCGTGTGGCGGGACAAAAGGAGAAGGTCCTTCAGCTCTGAGGGATCGAATTCCGCGGGAAATCATTATTTCGTCCGGCTTTACGCGTTTCCCGGCGTTTTCCATTTCTTTGGCAATTTCCGGCCCTTTCTACCGTGCCGCGAGCCATTCGATCTTTCTCGTCGAAAGCGTCGCCACTCTCTCTCTCTCCCTCTCTCGCTCGCTCGCTTTCACTCGTCCCCTCTTCCTACGAATGCGACGTGAGCCATTAGCGCAGGTCACGGCGTTATTAAAGACAATGAAGCAAACTTTATACGAGCGGGGGTACGGGGCCAATTACTTGGCAATTAGTCGAGCGAGCAACAAGTGAGCATCGCCACGGACCTCCTCCCCCTCCCCGCGTCCCAGCCCCTCACGCCGCCCCCGCCATCACCTCCTCGACCGCCCTTGCTTGCTCCTTCGTCTTCGCTGTCGGACCACCTTCTCGATCGCGCGTCCTCCCACCTTCGCGGAACCTTCGTCACGTTGGTTCCCGTGTTACCAATCGGCCGTTCGATCCCCTGTCGCACGCGAGCTCACGAGCTGTCCCCCGTAACAGACCGAACTGCCGGAAACGATCATCCGCAAAAGAAACATCCCGGAAAAGGTTGATCCCCGGACTAAAGGAATCTTCGGTCCCTGTGTGGTCGACGTGGAATTTATCGACTGTTCAAGGTCGCCTCCCCTGACGCCTGTTCCTGCAAAATTCAAACGGTCCCGTCGCTGCTTCAAGAGGATAGACTCGAATCTTTCGCCCTCCAAGTCACTTTTCGATCACCACCAAATCTCTCACCCTCCACTTCTCTGCTGTATCATTTTTCGTGGGAGACTGTCTTCGTAGTTATCTCTAGGCCGCGAAGACAACGAAGTCAACCTTCACGACATTACCAATTTTCATCTTCACTTGGTAAATTAACACTAAATAAAAATGGAGAAAGATAAGTTTAGAAGGTCGCACATAATTTACATGTGAAAATACAAAATGGAGGTCGAGGCAAGTGCAACAAGAGATTGTAAGTGGTCCCAGGGATGTTCCGGACCGATTGGAGTTCCATCTGTGAATTTTGAGGAGAATGTGAGCACGAGACTGAGAGCGGAGGGAGTTCATTTGACGTAAATTTGAATTCGACGACTGTAGCAGCGGCGTTGAAGAGCTTTTATCGCGTCTTGAATGGAACTCCGAAGCGAGTCGAGGATCTTGACCCACGGTTGAAGCGATTCCAAGGCGTCTTGAGCCCATCGCTGGACACCTTCACAAAGGGAAGAGCCTCTTTCCGATTGTCGATCGCCCGAGCCGATTCTGCTTGTCCCACTGACGCTGATTTCACCGGAGACTCGTTAACACCTTAGTAATTGGATGTACCGTTGTAATTGCGAGCCACGTGACAGCCCGCGCCACGGGCTTGTGGGAACGATCCTGCAACCCCAAAAAAATTAAGACCTCCGATCACGGTGAGCTACACGTCGATCACTGATGACTAAACTGTGGATCTTTATCTATCTTCTATGTAAATAAAAATTAAACGCTGATATTTGGTAAGGGCATCACTAGAGAACGATTGGACCGATTTGGTTAATTGTTTTTAAAAAAATGTACCTATTAGTCTGAATAAGGTTTTTAGAAAAATGTAAAATTCGGGAAATAATGAAAGTGCTTTTTTCTATGAGATTTTTGTATAAACTCAACAAACAAATTTATTGAAATTTAGAGAGGACAACGTCCATCAGGTCAGCTAGTGCAAAATAAAAATTGTCTGCATCGATTGAAAGAAGTATAAATCAAATTGAATGTCATTTCTTCCCTTAATGATTTCAATAGAGATCATATATTGGCATCTTCAAATTTTTCAATTTTCCAACAATTTCTAATTTCATTTGCTTAATTTTACTGTAAATGCATACAGAACCACAGTCTACCGATGACACAGCATACGTCCGAATCGAAAATTGAAAGAAAAGCTAATTATCGTTGCAATTATCCGAGTAAAAAATCGCAAAAGAAGTGGTACTGGTGAAGCATGATCTCGCACAACACCGTTTCGCGAGTTCCAAGTTCGCTGCCGGAAACCAGAAGCGAAATTACGGGAATACACGACCACGCTTGTAATTCCAGTCGGTCGTGATTCCCCCGCGACAAAGGAATGAAAATATAACGAGGCTAACTTATCAATTTAATTGCTTCATTGATTCCCGTGGCCGGCGAGTGTGGCGCAACATCATTATTTTTAATGCAGCCGTCTAGTGGACATAAATAATGAGGGGCCGGCTGTTTGTTTAAAATTGCATTCGTCGGGATTATTTGGTCGTTCCGGTAAAAATGGATGTTGCCGGTGACGCAACACCGCCGCCGCCGCCGGTAAATTTCGAGCCCCGGCTCGAATTTATCTGCCTTCGGATCGCCCTGTTAATAAATTATAACCGTTATTAATATATCGGACCCCGGCGGAACACACGGTCTCTCTTTTCTTCGTCGAAGTCGATGCTTCCGACATTTTTTCTCTGTCCTTGAATAGTGTACTATTTATTGACAGGTTACCCAAATGACGATCGTTAATTACATTCGCAAACGCCTGGCTCGGACTTTCAATAGCAATTTCAATAGCACTGTCGTTCCCACGAAATCCGAACGGTATCCCGATTAATCGAGCATTTGGTTAAAAAGTGTTTAGACACGGATTGGTACAAATTACGAAATAATTGTATAGGAACATCGTGGCAAGTTGATGCCTCTGTTAATACATTTTAATATTGTCACTGTATCTACATTACATCATGTTCAGCGACTTCCAGCCAATAAAACTCGTTTCCGGAGATAAGAAAAATTCCCCGATCGTCAGAGGCGGTGTCAACGAATAAAGCGGAGGGGTCCAAACAAATTCCTCGTGTTAGAGATAGGTGGCTCGCGCAGTTTAATTGATCCGTACCGTTAAGTGTTTCCGGAGGACGTTTGATACGTTATTGGTGCGTGGCGATTTCGCAGCACGCGTTGCGAATTCATTAACTCCGGCCCGAGCGATCTATACAGGTGATACACGGGTAGAGGAGCGGGGATGGGTCGCACATTATGATCTTGCGCCTACCGGTTTTATCGGACGAGGTCGCTTGTCTACGAACCCCGCGGCCGCCACTTAAAATCTTGTTCTCCAGCCGCAGCCATTCCGCCGTTGCTTTAATTGCCGGAATTTTAATCGCGGTACGTCATTCCGTTATTGCGGAGCAAATTGCCAAGCGATTGGCCCCCGACCGACATCTCCTCCGCCGTTCAAATCTAATGTCGAACGTTCCGGGAACTCCGCAGTCCGATATCTCGAAAAATACTTTGCATTCCTGGCCTCGTTCGACTTGGAAAAAGAGGGGAGCTGTCGGATCATCGAGAAATCGACGGTCTTAGTATGTTCATAGAATTATGCTAGTTCTCCTGAAATATCGTTTTAAGGAGCCTCTGTCGTGGGGAACGTGTGGGGGTGCGCACCCCTAACTTCGCGGGCGGTTTTATCGAGTACTGTGCTAGATATTTGGATAAATCCAAATTCTGTTAGCGAGTCAATCCTCAATCTACAAAGTGTAATTTTTTCAAAATTTTAGGATACTTGTTAAGGGTAGAGAACATTTTTTTATGTACGAAGAAGATCTATATCAAGTATATTTTTTGTTTTCTTGCTTGAATGAGTGATCTACAATTTTGAAAAAGGTTCATAAACGTTCACGAACATAGAAGCATTCCGCATTGTTGCACAGCATCGAGTGTTCGATGCAAGAATCGGACAACTAGGAGATTGAGGACTAACCATCGATTGAAGATCGGTTATGCGATTCTTCGTACATCTTCGGCCATGGACGCGAGTCGGGGCGCGTTAGAGACGGAAGCAGGAGGCGTCGAGGAATTATTACGTTCACGGTTTGCTAATCCGCAGTCACGTCCAATCTAGCATTGAACTCGTTCCGACGGAACGCAAACGGTCCGGGGAAACGCAAGAGAGAGAGAGAGAGAGTCTGGAGAGAGGGTACGGAGTCTGAACCAAAGGAGAGAGAGCCCGGTTGCACCGCACGGTTGCCCGGTTGCTTTCAGTCGTAGGATGCTGAAGGCACTGCGGTTGCCATGGCGACCCACCACCACCGCAGCCCGATGTAATTATTTGAAAAACGCCCGCCGCAGCCCCATCCTCTCCGCCCACCACTCTCGGGGGTTGCCGGTACAGGGCGATGCAAAAGTAGCCGCGGTCTTTTGCATCGGGGCCAATCGAAGATATCGACGGCCCCGGGCTCTTGCATCTAACGTCGTAAACTGCTCCCTCTGCTACGTAGATCCAGCATCACCGAACCCGAAACTGGATCACCGGATCGTTAGTCCAATTTCTGAACGCTTTGCAACCGCCGTATCAATCGAATACTCTCATATCCGAACGATGCACCTTGTTGGCCCAGAAATGTACGTCAGTCATTTAATTGAATCAATAATTTTATAGAAATTCAACCCTGAGTCTTCAGGAAGCCCCTTCCTCTTCGACAACACCCTCTTCAGTTTAACACGAGCGTTCGAAATATATTTTACAGATTTGAATTTAGTATAAGTATAATAATGTATAGTTTAAGTTAACGACTATTTATACAAGTATATCTCAGGGTAGCACAGGTGAAGAGCCATTTCTATAATCGATTCGTTAAGCCCTCCATTGCCAGATGACTAGACTACGTATTTAATACAACTCTAACAGAAATCAGTGTGAAAAGAGAACAATGATGCGCTTTCGTATTTTCTTGGTCTTATTATTGTTAATAACTTTATAATGAAGAACGAGCAATCACCCCTGAAGGATTGCCAGGAAATCGTGGAAGATGTACGCGAAGGTCAGGGTGATGGGATCCCCAAACAGCGGTTTCACCTCGTTCGCTTTTATTTCAATTTAAGGGCGCGTTTGCATCCCCGCGTCTTGCGAGGGGGGTTGCTCTCGAGTCGGCGGGTATTCGGGTCGGATATTTCTCAAGGGAAAATTCACGGCGTAGGAAAAACACGGAATAAGCACGCAGGGACGATTACATCGGGCTGATAAATGCCGAGTAATATCGTAATGCCCTCGCGCAGGCCCTGAAGCGCGCTCACCCCCTCCCTCTCGTCGAACCGGGAAGTTGCTTCTCGACCGTATCGAGCCTGAAGGATCGGGCCACGCGCGAAACGAGCCCGCGGAAACTCGTCGTTTCAACGTTCGATTTACGGGAGGGAAAAATTATTTTCTGATGCAGCGAACTCGAAGAATGTCAACGACCCACGAAATTACCCGGAAACGTTAACTTCGCCGGACAAGAAACGAGTATCTCGGAAAAATACACGTTCAGGGTCAGAAGACTGCTTTAGCTACCCGCCGCCATCGGTCAGTCTGCTTCCGGTAGCTTCCGGTCCTGGAAAGTTCCGCGACCTTGACTTCGCTCGGTGGTTTATTAGTTTACCCAGGAGGCTTGGTTTCGCAGTTACGCAACGGAACCACTCGGGAGCCTTACGGGCACGGTGGTGATCATAAATTCTGCCTAGACGAGGCGTGCAAACGTTACGATGACATTGCGCGATACCGGGCTGCAGGGCGGTGGTAAATTTCCTCTGGCTGCCGACCAAACGGCGAACAAGGTGGATCGCGGCCGCGCAGTCGCTGAATTCTGGACACTCGGCGAATTAGCATGAAAACGAGCCTGAGTACAGCCTACCAGAATAACTTACTCGCCGGGTTTAGGGCTCGAAGTCTGAACGGAACGGCCGAACCCCCACGTTCATTGGGAAAGACTTGTTGCTACAGCTTATCGAGCGCAGTTAGACACAGAGTGTTTCGGTCAGAACGATACCGACAGACCCTTCGATTCATGTGAATTTCCACTTTGCACACTTTCCATCTGGCTTCTTAGTTTTCATTTGTCTTGAGAGACACACGCTGGCGCCTTTAACCTCTCAGGGACTCAAGGAAATGACTGGTCTCGCTAACATAAACCACTCTGTACCGAATTCAACAGATAACGTTCAATCAGCATATAGGGAACTGTGAATTTCCATTATCAAAAATTTATATTCTTATTTTTACGTACAACTTTACTATCTTTCCGTACCAACGCTTTTGGATAATACTAAATCGTGAGGGGTTGATATTCTCCGAGGAACAACATTCTGGACTTATTGATCCCCTTTCATAAAATACATAGAATACACTTTCATCGGTGAACTTGGATCAGGGATAAATGCACTCAAAGTATAAAGAACATTGAATATCGACGTAAGGGTTGAAGAGAGGGAGCGAGATGATGAAAATCTTTTATTTTCGTTGTTTCAATCCTGGGAACAGTTCAGAAAGCCTAATCACCGATTAGCGTGCCATCGCGCGGAAAAATAAACGTGGAAGGTGACGGGGCTTTTCTCGCATCGTTTCACCGTCCAGAGATCAGAGATGAGGGGTGGTGAAGGAGGTTACGGAGGGGTGGAAGACGAGACGGGGGATGGATAGAAGCCACCAGGAAGGCGCCAGGAGGCGGCTGAAACGTCGGGGTTTACGGCGTGGCTGCGTTACGGATCGACGTGGCCACTCGCGGGGGCTCACCTTCCTCTTTCCTTCCTCACTCGACCTACTGGCGACCTACACACCTAACCTGACGTGCCACGGGTCAAGCAGGACTCGAGAGAATCGCTACGAGGGAAAGAGAGACACAGAGGGGGAGGGAGTGAGAAAGGGGAGAGGAAAGGAAGTCGCCGCGCGAGCATGAGACGGGAGCAGAGGGTTGTTGGAGTGGGGTCAGTTCGTGACCCGACCACCTGTGGAAGCAGCCGGTAGCTACTTCTTGTTTGCTGTTTGCGCATACCTACCTACCACTTATATACGTACTGCTACGTATTACGTAGGCGAACCGCCAGCCGATGACCGCGGTCACGGTTAGAACCGAAATCACACCGCCACCCGACCCTTCCAGGAGCCGATTCATACCTCCACCAGGTCCTTTCGGTTCTGTGAGTTGTGCTGGAATGCAACGATATCATTGCGTCTTAGGGTTCAAGTGTTTAGGCTTAAGGGGCGGTTTTGCCCCCGCGGTCGAAGGGCTCCGGTCGAGGGTGCAAAAGACCGTTGATGGTACAACTCGTAGAGTCTAACAATTATTATTATTAAAAAAATCAATTGATATTAATCAATATAAATAAAAATATTAAAACAATCGTTCAAACGATCGATTAAATGAAATAAATTGATACGGATTCATTTTGGCTGTAGGTTAATGAAATTTAGTCGGTATTCTTTTTTGTGTGGAGTGTTAAGGGCTGGGTTAGGAGCGAGGCCAATCGCGTGGAAATTTTGTGACTAATTGGTGGAAGAATGTTGGCAGTTCTTCTTTTTAAAGCGTTTAGAACGTGACGGACACCAATGTAGAGGCTGTGGCCGCAAATTGCATTGTCCCCCGTTATTTTGACAAACATTTGTCGAGCGTGGCAAATCGACCAATAAAACGGGACAATTTAACCCGGCATTTAGATATAATTATAACTTAACGCGCTCTCCGTCTGTTTGTGATCGTAATTGCAGCGGTAACAACGTTTAGGTCCGCTCCCATTGTTTTACAATGATTTAAACGGTCCCAGTCGATTGAATTTATGGCGCGTTACGAACTAATCGTCGAAAAACAATTAATTACTCGGATGCTTCTCTCTCTCTCTCTCTCTTTCTCTCTATCTCTGCGGCACTGACCTTTGCCAAATGCCGAGGGTTTGCAAACTCCAGCTGGAGGAAAAAAGGCTGGAGGGGAACGATCGCGGCAGCCGTCATCAATTTGTCATTGGGACCGCGTTTGTTCGGCTGCAAGGTGCATTAAATCGTCTTTATTCGCGATTAATTATGACCGAGGTTGGAGTACTTACAAACGAGGCGATTATGCAGTAACGAGTGTAATAAAAACAGCCAGACGATCATCCATCTCGTGTAATTACAAGTGTATCGAATGCAAATAGTTAACCACGCCGCTGGCTAATTAAATTATTTTTATCGACGATTCAACGCGAGAAAACCTCCAATTTCCACCATAACTAAACCACGTGTAGCGAGAGTATAAAAATTAACTTATTTGCAATTTAATTATTCGTGTTCATTCATACTTCTCTTGGAGAAAAGAAATGTTTGCAGTAGTCATTTAAATAGATTTTAAATTTAACAGCCATCCTGAATTATCTAAATGCACTAACGAGTGTAATAAAAACAGCCAGCCGATCATCCATCTCGTGTAATTACAAGTGTATCGGATGCAAATAGTTAACCACATCTCTGGCTAATTACATTATTTTTATCGACGATTCAACGCGAGAAAACCTCCAATTTCCACCATAACTAAACCACGCATAGTAAGAATATAAAAATGAGCTTATTTGCAATTTAATTATTAGTGTTCATTCATACTTCTCTTGGAGAAAAGAACTGTTTGCAGTAAGTCATTTAGATACATTTTAAATTCAACAGCCATCTTGAATTATCTAAACCACCCCCGAAAATATTGCTATTTCACGAAGATCGCATTGATTCGCAAAGACACGGTCTAAAAAGTCCCAGACTCCCTAAGGGAAACATTTTGACACGCCAGAAAAAGTGCAGCACGGTGCATACTCGCACAATCGGTCCCCGTCAGCAAGGATCATCCCCCCAGCCCCCGGTATCCGGCGTTGACACGCGCGCAAAGTCGTCCCCGTTGATGTAATAACACGGAACTACATCATATCGCCATAGGTATGATATACGCGCCGCTTAATAGTACTACGGCCATTCATGCTGCGAGTCACCGGCAGCTTAGCGCTCTATTAATCACAGATTATTATTCATGCGCCTACCGGCGGTCCGTGGCGCTTTTAGCGCCGCTGACTTTTGTCGCCCCATTGCCTCGGAGCTCTTCCCCAGCCTCGTTTCTCTCTGTTCCGCCTTGCTAGTCTGACTTCTATGCTCTCTCTCTCTCTCCTTTCTCTCTCTATCTCGTTAGCCTCGAGCCTCCTCTCCACCTGAATTCTTTCCGGTTCCTTTCGGTGCCGCTTCATTAACCGGCACGTGGTGGAAATGGAATCGGGAAGCTTGCTGAAACTCTCTCTAGAGGAGAAAAAAACAACCCGCCTATCCATCGTTGTGGCCACGGTTAATTGATTTTCGTGGGAATCTTTGCCCCGGTTGCTTTTTGCCATGGAATTGTTTGTCTGGCTGCGGGGAGCTGCATTGTGTCGGGCAAATAGAACGTTGATAGGCAACCCTGGCCTCTTCTTGCTTCCTCTCGATAGCTCACAGGTGGTTCATAGTGTACACGGTTGAAAATGGTCATTAACCCCATGCGCTGCGATTTGTCTCACGGTTGCAGCGATTAGAACTTCTTTGACGTTCGTAATTTCGGGGCATTTAAGTTTATCGAGTGCTTATGTCCTCTCCAGTGGCTATGCAAGGGGTTGGGACAAGCTTTAGCTTCGATCTTAAGGGTTGCAAGGTCGTTGACTTTTTTTGTGAATGAATATCTACATTATTTTTCTACATATTTTCGGGCTATTCAACATGAAAAAGTAGTTCGGGCACATGACCGAGGAATTGGGTCTGCACCAAAAATATTTTTAAAAAAAGAAGCCCGAAATTTCCGGACATTTAAGGTTATCGAGTGCCTATGTTCTCCCTAGTGGCTATACAAGGGTATTTACGCGTGCGACTAGCTTTATCTTCGATCTGAAGGGTTGCAAGGTCGTTCACTCTTCTTTGTGTGTGTGAACGAATGTCTACATAATTTTTCTACATATCTCCTTGCTCTTCAACGTGAAAAAGTAGTTGGGGCACATGACCGAGGAATTGGGTCTGCACCAAAAATATTTTTAAAAAAGAAGCCCGAAATTTCCGGACATTTAAGTTTATCGAGTGCTTACGTCCTCTCCAATGACTATACAAGGGGTTTGGACAAGCTTTAGCTTCGATCTTAAGGGTTGCAAGGTCGTTGACTTTTTTTTTTGAACGAATATCTACATTATGTTTCTACATATCTCCTTGCTATTCGAGATGAAAAAGTAGTTGAGGCACATGACCGAGGAATTGGGCCTCCACCAAAAATATTTCAAAAAAAGAAGCCCGTGGATCTTTCCATTCATCGCGTTTCGCCGACGTCTTGCGTCGCCAGCAAAACCAGGCTGTCCTATCTCCGTCCGTCGCCGGTCTCGTTTTTCCTCCGGCAAAAAGGTCGAGCGAAAAAATGCAGCTGCAGCGAAAAAGCTACTTGTTCGCACCTTTTTGTCCCCGATACATCGGTGACCGACAGCGGGGGAAAAAAGGGTTTCGTTGAACGGCTGCCTCCGCTCTCGAGGTTTTTTTTCGGCCGTGTTACGCGCAGTATGTACGCGGCTCTTCCACCTTTTCTTTTTTCCACGGTTGGTCTCCGAGAGGCTGGCCTCTTTTTTTCCCCGGAGTCCCGAGCAGCGTAGACGTATTTGGAGCACACACGTGACTATTCTTGAAGGAGAGCCTGCTATAGTACTACTCGCCTGTTCGTGTCAATGGGTTCGTACCCCTTGCCTCGCCACGCCTCGGCTTGCCTTGCGTCACGGCTGTCCGTTTTTTGCCGCGGCTTCGGGGACCAATGATTAATTATCGCACCGGCCACTCATCCCGCGAGCGTGACGGGATGCAAAAAGAAAGAGACACCGATCGACGACTTCATTTCCTGGTGTAACGTTCGGCTGCCGTTTCGATCGTGCAGCCTTTCACGATTCGACTCGACGATTTGCCGGGCCACGAAAAAATTTATTCCGTAATTTTTCGGACCTTGAACGATTTAGAAATTCTTTTTAAAAGAAGCCAGAAATTTGATTTCACTCTACGGAAAAGAATTGATTGGAACAGCCTAAATATTAATACGAAATGGTATCGTCCGATTTCGGCCGATAAAAGTTCCTCTTCCAGTCCATAAATCGTGATTAATTTTCTGTCCGTGGTGGAGAAATATCGCCGGCCTCCTCGGCGAAAGCGTTTTCCCGGTCTGTCCGGTTTGATTTTATTAAAAGTAGATCGCCCTGGAACGTTGGCCACCCTTCTCTCTCTCTATCTACCTTTTTCTTTTTTTTTTTGCTATCGCAATTTAATTTCACAGGGACGGACGAGGGGCGAAAGGTGCTTGCTCGTCGAGGCTGGGGACAGGGACGTGTTCCTACGTCATTAATTTGACAGACGAGCACGCGGCACACTAGACGTCGTCCGCCGTTCTACGTACGAGAGGCCGCGTGTGCGGGCTCGGTTAATTGACACTTAATTGACCGTAATTAAGTTAACTTCGCGAGGCACGTGGCCCCGGCTACAACGAAGAGATTGACCAGGCGCAAACAACGCGGTTTATTGAATATATGATGAATGATGCTACACACTTTTAGGCCCCTGAGATCTCGGCCACTTTTTCAACAATATTGCTGTCCTACTTCCACCCGCGCCATTGCACTCTGTCCTTTGTGATCGAGCAACCTGGTTACCCTATGTCGCCCGAGGAGCTGTTGAAACATTCATGCTGCTTTCGGGACCCAGCGAGATCATTGCAACCTTGCTATCCTCTTCGCGAAGATCCTTTTTTCCGTCCTCTGTGAAGGCGAGCTAATTGATCCTAAAACTGGCGGAATTGAGCATCAACGATTCATGATACTTTCGGGACTCGGCAGGATCATTTCAGACACTTTTTTCTACATTATTTATGGCCATCCTCTTTGTTCTCGTCCTTAGCGATTTTCTTTAACGCCGCTCTTAATTTTATTGTGTTCTTCGAGCAGACTACTTTGCTCCTCGACTTGCTAGACTTGTTCTCGACCCATGTCTGTTACGTTCCAGTTCCACAAAGGTAGTTGCATCTTGTGCTACTTCTTCAACTATATTTTACGTAGACAATTCCCAATTGCTCTCCCAAAGATCCTTTACTCTGTCCTCTGTGCAGGCAAGCTAATTGATCCTAAAACTGGCAGAATTTTGCATCAACGATTCATGCTACTTTCGAGACACGGCAAGATCATTTCAGACACTTTATTCTACATTATATATTGCCGTCATCTTTGTTCTCGGCGTGCGCTTCATTCAAGATTTTCTTTAAAATTGCTCTTATTTTTATTCTTTGCCCTATGAGCAGACTTCTTAGTTCCTCGACTTGCTAGACTTGTTCTCGAATGATGTCTGTTACGTTCCAGTTCCATAAAGGTAGTTGCATCTCGTGTTACTTTTTCTACATTCAACTATCTTTTCCCAATTGCTCTTGAACAATGCATCTCCAGGACCCACAAAGATGGTTGCATCCTGTGCTACTTTTTCAACTATCTTTTATTTAGACAATTACCAATTGCTCTTCAACGATGCACTTCCAGAATCCACAAAGATGGTTGCATCTTGTGCTACTTCTTCAACTATCTGTCATGTAGACAATTCCCAATTGCTCTCGAACGATGCACCCCAGGACCCACAAAGACGGTTGCATCCTGTGCTACTTTTTCCACAATCTCAAGATCCCCATTGTCTCTCGCTCTTCCTCTTATTCTCTGTCTTTCATTCAGCGCTCCTCGACTTGCCAGACTTGTTCCCGAACAATTTATGCTACCGTCGAACCACTGCTACCCGGTTGCTCTTGAACTTGACGGACACACGCTCATGAACAATTCACACCAGGAACGTGATTAGTCCTCGGCGCCTGTCATCCCACAGTCGTTCGCCCAGCAATATAGTTGCCAATTGAAATGCAAAGTTGGAAACCGTACACAATGGCTCCGGCGACGATTTTTTCTTCGCGTGCTAGGCGAGTCCGCAATCGACATTCCTCGGGACATTGTTGCACCGGTGTGTGCATTCGAGGAGAAAGGATCTTCGTGAAGTCGAAGAGATTCTGCTCTTTCAATTAACTACCATTATATTTATCATAAAAATTGAGAACATTGGTGAATCCTAAATGCAGCTTACTATTGAACAACCTATTCGAAGCGAATGAAAATTTCTTTCTTCCGTTAATAATTTCCAGTAATACTTTTAAATGTTTTTCTTATCGTTCCATAGTTTTATGTTTGATGTACAAGCTTCCACTGGAAGTGAAGTGTCGAGCAACGTCCACACTGTGACAGCATCGAGCATCTCTTTGTCGCCTTTTATCTAGAATAAGGAGGCAACGAAAGGCGGGAAAAAAGTTGCTGGATGTTGCACCACTGTGGACACAGCTTTCGTCAGCAGAGGGAGAGGCTATAGGGAGCGCGCGACGATGGGGAACCATAGTCCCCGGTAGCAGCGAGTGGGTAATATTGGAGGTAATCCGATTCTGTTATTAAATATTCGGCGCGCGAGATCCGCGTCTCGGCGAGCACGCTCGCCATCGATCAAGGATACGCTCGAGCGAGGAGAAGGATACGCGAGGACCTCGAGTCAGGGTCAGACTCGGGAAGGTGGCGACCTAACCTGAAATCCCGAGGCAGGTAATTCACCTCCACCTTGAATTCCGGCGTCTGGTGCGTATATGTAATCACCTGTCGCTGATGGAGACTGACCTTCTGCACACTTTCGCCCGTTTCACATCACCGTGAAGCGAATACATTTGCATCTCGTCTCCTTCCAATATATCTCGCTCTATCCTCTTCTCTCTCTCTCTCTCTTTCTTTCTCCCCTCTCTCACTCTTTCTTTCGTTGGTCTCGTTCTTTTTCATTCTGTCGTTCGACAAAAGGCGACGGGATGTTCGACGTCCTTGGACGACGCTGCTCGTCTCACTCCCTCTCTTTCTCCACCTCTCTCTTTGACTCTCTCACCGGCTAGCGCCGCGGAATAATCCCTTGTCCTTGCGCGCGCGCGCCGCGTCCGTTTATAGATCGGCTCGATCATCGCGCTTTTATCATTTCTTCACCGTTTTCTACCTTTTCGGGTCACCGTACCAGAGGATACTGGGCCTCGGCCGCTCACATTTGGGTTAATGATTCCCGCTCGGTCCACGGAATCAAGTGCTCCGTAGGCGGAGCTCGGCTTTCGTCGAGTGCTACAGATCGTTACCGCGTTCCCAAGGTCTCCGAGACTTCGGCCGGATCGCTGCACCAGAACAGATCCGATCTCGGAGGGCTCGGATCCTCTAAGAAAATACCCGACCGCTGGATTCCTCGCGGCTAGAACACCGAACGTGGGCTGGCATTGCCCAGAGGCCAATGCTGTGGCTCCGCTAGAATCGGGAACAACCAATCCGTTTTTACTCGGCACACTGAATATGTAGCGCATCTACGGAGGCGTGTTGTCTAGAAAGAACAGGACTCGTAGACTACTGTTTCTTTATTCGATGTCGTTGGTCCTGGAGCGTGGCCCCGGGGCAATTTCGAAATGCTCCCGGAGCAAAGAGTCCGATTATTCCGCTCGTCGTTTTTAGCCATTTTTATTTTCGCACAATGATAGATAAATAGCGGATCTTTATGCAAGATTTTGTGCAACCTTTTACAAGATCCAAATAACAAATTGTATTCTTAAAATCGCCTGGTATCTTCACTGGTTTGCACGGATGCATGAAATCAATAATGACAACACAATGATGTACAGGGTGGCTCGTTTCAATGGAACCATTGCTCGGTTGACGTCGCTTCCGAGATCTCAAGGTGACCTTTGCTATTCAGAATTGAACTGTGTGTTTTCGTTTAGTCAAGCTTGCAGACCGTTCCGCGGCGAATTCATCAAGTATATTGGTGTTCCAAGGTCAGTCGAGGTCATTTATTTCAGTTTGTCGCCTTCATTAATTGCGTCGGTCGGACATTTATCAACTAATTAATCGAGCAACTTTTCTGTCTCTTGGGGAGCTAAACTGGTCCCAGCTATCTCACAGTGTTCAACGAAGGGCTTCCATAATTTTGGTGAACGGGTCGCGGTCTGGTCCCCAAAATTCACCGCAAAATGAAGTAGCAAGAAGGACTCCCGCGGGAAATCGCAGGGAAGGTCCCATATCCCCTGTCGTCCGGTCATCCCGTCTCTCCCGGCCCCCTCGGGCTCCCAGTAATTGGCAGAAAAGAGGTCGTTTTGTTTTCGGGCCCGCGCCGTCTAGAAGTATAAAAATTCGGCCGGTTTCTCGAGATGTAGATGCGTTCTCGGAAGCGGGTTGGGCCTTGTCCGTGGAGCCAGGTGAACCGTGAGGGGTGGGAGCGAGAGAAGAGGAGATAGAGAGAGAAAGGAGGGAGAGGACGAGCCCGATCCTGATGTAAAACCCGGCGAAAGTATTGTCCCGGGTTGCTGGCGGCAATAGCATTGTCCCGTGGCGCAAAAGTTCGCGTCCTACCCGCCGGGACAACTATTGTCCTTTGTTGCGCCGTTGCTTCTCCCTGCGTTCCCTCTTCGTTGCTTCTTTTCCCTCTTGCTGGTGCTGCTGTTGCTGCCGTGGCTGGTGTGCCTCCACCTCCGAACCCTGTACCCTCTCCCCTCTCTCCTCGTCCTCTCTTACTCCTCTTTCTGTTCTATCCACCATTTCTGGCATCCTCCTGCGGCGTCTGCTCGCGCTTGTTTGTTTCCACGCGCTTTAACGAATTCCGACCTTCGGGAACAGACGTAACGCCGTTACGTCGCGCGAGGCTCTCCGTTTCTCGATCATCGGTCTCCTCGATCCGCGATCCAACGATTATAACACCTCCAAAGGACTCCGGAGACGGAGGAGGGTTACAGGGGTGGTTCCTCCGGTTACCAACACTCTGCCAACAATCTTCGGTACCCGGCGTCAAAGGGCTAAGAGGTTCTCTCCTTTTGACACTTTTCACCTTGGACACGTATCAGTCCGACGGAATCGCGTTTGATACTCCGTTTTCGAGCTGATCCCGAGGCGCTGCTTTGCTATTCTAATGCCGGCGAGGAATATTCCGCGTTGCGAAAGCTGCGAATTTTCAGAAACCGACGTTTTCGATACTCTTCAAGGCCCATAGCTGTCGAACTGTTGCATAGATCATCCTTCGGCAGAGGGTCTATCTCGAGCCAAGAAAATTAGTGATTTCTTGAAAAGGTAGAAATGTAGGGTGCAACTGCGTCGAGTTCAACGAGTGCAATTTTGCTAAACAATTGCCTTGGAGCGAAGCAGAGCGTACCCTTGTTCTAATTACTTCGCGCGAGATAATCTGCGAAAAGCAGATGTAGGAGCGGATAATAGCAGTTTTTCGCGTAATCCATAACGCGTTAATCACGGGTTTATGGGAATCGATGAGACTTAATGGGACGAGCCGCGAATTAAAATCGTCGGCTATCTTGTCTATGATCGCACAGATAATTGCAGACCTGTCCCAGCGCACGGTTAGGCGTAATTCCACTGACATCTTCACCGATCGTCTTGCGCCGGTGTCTGGCCGCGAAACCTGGCGGTAATCGTTTGCATAGGCGTATAGCGTATGCATATGCAGCCGAGATTTTTACGGGACACAGCAATTTGTACCTGAAAGTATGCGCTGAGTCGCCGTCAGCTCGTGTCTAAATGGCCGGATACAAATGCTTCGCATTGTTGCCAGTGAAACCGGTCGATCGCTCGAACCATCCGTGATCTTTACGTTAAACTTTGCCGATCGCTGAATAATTAACAATCTTCGCGCAATCTTCACATAAAACATTAAAAATTAACCTGGAGAATTTGGAGATATCGTTCTGACGATTGTTCTAAATACAAAGGGAAATGCTTTGGGAAACTGTTTCCGGAAAAACGGCTCGCAGCAGCGCCGCAAACACCGTAAATTACGAAGTCTCTCGGCATCGCGAAAATATAGAAAATCGTTACGAGAAACAGGGAACGCCAGAGATCCCAGCAAAACGGCGATGAATTCGCGCGCGTCCCCGGGAACCTCGACCCGTTCTGCCCGGGATAGCTACTGTCCTTCTTCCTGGTTTTTCTGTCGTTCGTTCGTGCAATATTCTAGCCTACAAAAAGGGCAGCCAGCGCAATATTAGATTGCGCGTCCGGCTCGCTGCCGCCCGAACGAAACTGCGAAGATCCTCAAAAGTGTTTATTAATATACTCTTGATACCGTTCTGCGGGGTTGCTTCTCTTGAGCTTCTTTGCTCGAGCGAATGACTCTCCTAAAATGAGTCTCCCAGTACTTGGGCTCTTCTTAAAAATCAGTGCGCTGGTCTTCTTCGCGAATATCTGGAACGAGTCAGCTGTAACGAGTCTACATACACGTTCTCGTAATAAATTTATAAAATAGCTACGAATTGTGAATGAATGAAGCAGGCGAATGCTTGTACGAAGCGCGCAAAATTCGTGCGATATTCGATCAGTATTCAACATACTAATGGCTTAATATCTTCGAACAGAAAAAGAACGCCATTTTATTCGAAGTAAAAAGAAATATCTAATATACACAGTGTCTAGATCTCAACTCTAATTCGTCATTACGAGGGGTTGACTTCGAGTGGACGGGGGTGTGTATCCTCTCGAAGTCCATCATCCAGGTGACTGTTGGCGCGAGACACACCTGCACGTGGTTCCTCTGGATAGCCAGAGGAGAGCTCGCCGAGCAATGCGGAGACCCAGATCCTCCTTATCCCGGCTCGATTCGTCGAATCGTGTACACACACTCGCGTGCACGTCTTTTTTCTCGCGGTCGAGGGCTCGGCACGTGTGTTTTTTCTCTTACCATTCTTTTCGTCTCTCTCTCTCTCTCCCTCCCCCCTCTCTCGAGTTTTTTGTCCCGGTTTTTTCCCCGACGCTCGGACCGATTCCACGTCAATAGCATCGCTGCTCGTTAATACATCGTCGGACAATAGTTTCGCCGCGGCTTTTCGCCGTGCGCCCACCTCCTCTCTCTCCCCCCTCTCATCCTCCCTCTCTCCCTCCCCCTCGTCGGCCTCCACCGTTCTTCGTTTCCCACCTCTCTCTTTCTCTCTCTCTCTCTCCTCCCCCTCGACGCCCCCCTCCGCCCTTTCTCTTGACTCACCTACACACGAGCGTTGCGCGCGCGCGCCACGGTAGGTACGTGTGTTATATCACATTATGTACGGCCGCGTGTTGGCCCACGTATCTATGGCCTATGTATACATGCGTTATTCCCGGTGCATGTACTGGGTGAGTCACCTAACTGCGGAACCTGAAATATTTTGCGAACTGTCAATCTTTCCGTCGTTGCCCGGGTCTCGCGTTGCACACCACCTCGATGCGGGGGTGGTTTCCCGCTTGGGACAATTTTCCGCGGTTCGGTGATCCGTTCGTTACCGGTATCCTTTTCTTCTGGAGCTATCGGTAGCGTCAGTTATCGTCAATTATCTTCAGCCATGGAGTATTGTTACTCGGACTGGGAACCACCCCTTCAGGGTGGCGCGGCGACTCGGTTTTTATGAAATTTAATTTGCCCGCGATTCGCTCGCTTCCTCGGACACTGCGTTCGTCGATGATGTCTCTTTTTCGGTATCGGTAGGTGTCCTCAGGTATCGTCTCCTATCGTCAGCTATCCTCTTGGTGGAGTCAAGTAGTCTCGGTTATCCCCTGGTATCAAGTATTGACTGTCCTCAGTTATCATGAGTTATCGTCAGCCACGATCACCTGGACCAAGAAGGGCGAACCATCCCCGCGCTCGAGCGCATCGGCTGGGCTTTCGCGAAATTTAATTGCGCGCGATTCGGCCGCTCGACCGGCAGGAAATACGATCGTGCGCGCTGCGTCCTTTTTCCTTCATCCTGCTGCCTCGTCCACCCCCGACGCGTGCATGCCTCGCGAGGCGGGAGAACATTTTACGGCAGCATACATTAATGTTTTACAGGAGAACAAGGGAGGGCAGCGCGGCGAAGGCATACTTCATTAGCGGAAATATAACGTATATTTGCGCAAAATGGAGTTGTTGATGCAGGTTCGGAGAATTTATCGATCGCGCAATTATATTCTCTCTCTTCCGAAGGTAACTCTCTGCCGGCGCGTAGGCGTCGTCGTCGCTTCGTGGACGTCAAAAACGAGGGAGGGAAAAGGAGAGAGAGAGAGTCCGCGACGAATCTCCTTCCTCTTCTTCTACTTATGCTTCTTCTTCTTGTTTCTCTTCTTCTTCTTCTTCTTCCTCCTTCTCAGCTGCTGCTGCTTCCTCTTCTTCCACTTCTTCGCTCTTTTTTAGCTTTCTTTTTAGGGCACCCCGTTTGTGAACGCCCCTCCCTTCCACTTTCCATGTAATATGTTTATATGCCTTGTGCGAAACACTTTCCTGCATGGCGGACTTGGTGTACAGGGTGGCTCGAAACCCTTGGACCGATACTGTATTATACTCTGCTCGTTGTTGCTAGATTAGGTTCTTTCTGTCGTCGTTAAATTGCGAACTGGTCTATTAACCTCTACCAATTAATTATAATTATGCTGTAGATTGCAAACGTTTGTCTAGTATGTTGCAATTATCATCTACATTATTAACCTCTGTCCAATATATTATAATTATGCTTCATGACAAACCTCTGCTCAAAGATTTACCGTTAATTTGCAATATCTAGTCACTAGCCAGCACTATTATTGCACCCTTCAGGAGAAACTATCCTATCTCTAACCAGTAAATCATCCCCTATGCGATCAACCTGGGCGTCTATTTCTACTCTTTATTCAACAATTTTGATGTGTTTAACATTTAAGATATTCAGTCCTCTCAGAAATATATTTACAATATTTAAAAAAATATATTTCAGAAGATCCTCTTTGAGGACTAATGTTTATTAACATACATTTCTCGAAACTGCATCTACAATCGAATAAAGATAACTACGAATAAAGATCTACAATCTAATCACGAGACTGCAGTCGTTTATGCAAAATAACAAACCACATTATTTTTCGGAAACCATCCCTTGAAAAAACTCACCCCTCAAACATTCCTCCTGTTTCGCAACAGCCCAAGACTTCTCATAGCTAGAATTTCGAACTAGTTTCACAAGTAGAAAGTCTTCGGCAAAGAAGTCGGCTCAAAGTGGCAACTTCTTGCCACTTTGTCGCAGGTTCCAGTGAAGAATCCCGCGAGAATCGCTAACGAGTCATTCTTTCGGAATGTTCCGCGCGATGAGAGTGCTCGAATCGCTCGGAGAGCCTGGAGTCGTTTCCAGGACGAGTGTCTCGGAAATCGAGCCGGCTACTTTTGGAACACCCTGTACGGGTTGGAAGGACGAGCAGGAGTGTCGGTGACTCTACGTTCACACTGACGCGACGCACACCGGCGCGTCGCGACGCGTTCCGTGCACCAACACGGAACATCCGAGGGAGCGTGTGTGCGCGCGCGAGCGTGGCCACTCACACAAAGGCGCACGATGCACTTGTCGTGCAGCGCGACCGGCAGCGGTTCTCAACGTCGGTCTTTCCATTTGCCTGCGATGCAACCAAGCTTCGTGTCGATCTTTCTATCATTTTGCAAACCATGCGCAACATGTTCACAACCATTGAATGTACATCGATTCTTTAGCTGACGATGATCTTGCAATGAGCATAGTTATATAACCATTCTTTCAGAAAGTTATTCATGCAAGGACCATTCGATTTTATGATTTTAATTGTTACGTTCTAGGAGTTGAAATCTGTTATTTTAACGAAAGTCAATTTTTTCAGAAAATCATTATATTCGTGGGCTCATTAAGAGTTACGTATCATTTCGAGAAACTATAGTCCGACACTGATTGGCTGAGTCCCAGCAAAATGGTACTCGAGTCTTTCTTGACCATTTCTTTAGAAAATTATTATTCATGCAAGAAGCATATGATTTCGTTATTGTAGGATTTTAATATTTTATTTTATGCGGAGCACAATTGCGAATCAATGTTTGTTGAAAATCATTATATTCGTGTGCTCATTAAGAGTTGCAAAGAATTTGGAGAACATATTTTCACATTAATTAATTCTGATGTATTTGGTGCATAGTAACTGCAATATTTATTTTAAAGCTCTTATGTATCATTTTGAGCAACTACAGCCCGACACTGATTGGCTGAGTCTCAGGAAAATGGTCCCCGAATCAGTCACATTATCAACATGTTATTCATGAGACCATTTCTTTAGAAAATTATTATTTATGTGTGCTCATTAAGAGTCTCAAAGAACATATTTTCACATTAAATAATTTTGTATTTGGTGCATAGTAATTGCAATATTTATTTCCAAGCTCTTACGTATCATTTTGAGCAACTACAGCCCGACACTGATTGGCCGAGTCCCAGGAAAATGGTCCCCGAGTCAGTCCCTCGCGATGCTCTTCTGTGAAGCGAGAATTAGTTCCTGAAGCGACGTGTCCGAGTTCCGAGGCACGGTTCGCGGGAAACGATCGAAGATCTAACCCGCGACACCTGGAAAAAGGCCTAACGAGGGCCAGGGCGCTAATGACATCGGCAAAATTGTTGGAGCGGCACGAGGCAGAGGTTGTAACATAACAGGCCGCCCGGCTCGTTCCCCCGTGTAAATATTTATTCGCGGCGGTCCCGCGTAAAATTGAAAATCTTCATAATGCCGGGCCACAGCGGCGCATACTAAGTCTCGTATTAGCATACATCGCTTAAATCTTGATTCGTGTTTACGCCGCGAGTCCCCCCTCCCCTCGAGCCTCTCGCGGGGGGATGCTGCCTCTTATTAGCGTGC
This sequence comes from Lasioglossum vierecki, assembly GCA_028455595.1. NCBI lineage: Eukaryota > Metazoa > Arthropoda > Insecta > Hymenoptera > Halictidae > Lasioglossum > Lasioglossum vierecki. Next base: position 6,859,827 of record CM052334.1, read on the forward strand.
GAAATGAAGAAATAACGGCCGGGGGTAATGAACGTTTCACCCCGCTGCTCTCCGATCGAGGTGCAATCAAATAAGTAACATCGCTCGAATTCTTAAGCAGATTTTTTGGTCGACCGTGAAGCATCGAGGCCTTTGTCGAAATTAACGTACGGTAGCCGCCATGATTATTATTACACCCGTCAAATTGCTTCGAAATTAACGGCGAATTGGTCTTGCACGTGATCAGTCTGTTTAACTATTGAAAGCAAGAAGTGAACACGATCTGAAAATCAGAAAATCTACAATATTTCTGGAACTGTTGAAGACACTAAAAAATGTGCCAAAAGCTAAATGTTTCATATTTGCGTTAAATGGAATCGTATATTTGTTAATCCTTCATTGCATGATTTTTTAATTGGGATGAAAAAATTGAAAGATGGTCAATTTTTATTTTTTATTTAAGAGAAAAATATTTAAAGAAATTGAAACAACACTTTCGGAAAAATGAACATAATTTCGAACAGTAAGTTTACTATATACCAGATATGTTAACTGTATCACTTATTCGGTGCATAAGTATTAAATCACTTAGGGTGAAAAATCCTTAGTTCAGAATATACGTTGATTTTAATATTGAATATATTGGAATTCTATATGTGTGTTAAATGGATTTGTATATTTGTTAATACACTTATTCGGTGCATAAGTATTAAATCATTTAGGGTGAAAAATCCTTAGTTTAGCAGATACGTTGATTTTAATATCGAATGTACTGGAATTGTTACTGTACGGTTGTAACTTGTAGGTTCAACTTGTTTCATTCACTTCTAAAACCGAAAGTTCATTACCAGTACATTTCGGCAATTTTCCAAAGTGGACACACACGCTAGACCTTTCACGCAGCGATCCTCGAAAATGAACGTCCTCATCGAGGCGCTCTCGCAGTCAGTTCAGTTCACCTGGCACCGCGGCGAGCGCTATCGAAGGAATCCGTAAAAATAGACGGACTGAAAACCGTGCGGGGAAAATATGAAAAATTTCGCGCTCGTGGAAGAAGAGAAATCGCTCGGCGGCGTGTCTGAAAGCTTCCAGGTATTAATCACGCGTTGCCCGTAAACCTGTCAATGGTCATATTTTTACCAGTGCCGGCGCGTCGTGCGCTGGTGAAGGAAAAGAAGCAAAAGATAGAGAGCGAGTGAGTGATAGAGAGCTAGAAAGAGAGAGAGAGAGAGAGAGAGAACAGAGGATAGCGGAGCAGCAGGCGGCTGGCCGGTTCCCTCATCACGCCGACGAAAATTTCCTGTTCTCCTTTTCCCGGGGTTCGTGCAACGTAGCCGCTGACGCGCGCACTGCTGACACAGTGGACGGTCACGTCAGCAATTGGCAGCGAGCCCGAAAAAATATTTCGCCCCTTGGAGTATCGGTGCTTTGACAGAACGACATCCCTCTCTCTGTCTCTCCGTAGCCTGTCTCGCGGGTCAATATCGGCGCATAAAATATCTGGGTGACTTAGTTATCATCTATCTTGACGAACACGCGTCCTGTCGCTCTGAATGAGCTAGACCGTTGGTTGACGGTGGGGACATTGGGGTGGTTGTGGGTGGATGTTGGAGCGTCGCGTGGGGGTTGGAGCGCGGAACGAGGGGGTTAGCGAACGAGGGTGACCGAAGGAGGAAAACAGAATGAGGACAAGAGAGAGCCGGAGGTTCGCAGGATGGCCGGGGGTGTAGCGAGGGGATGGGAAAGCAGAATGAAAACGAGAGGGGGCTTTAGGGGGTGTAGCCAAGCGCGCGCGAGAGACAGCGAGAGAGCCTGATCACAAGAAAGAATGAACGAGGAGAATAACGGGGAGGCTGGATAGAGAAAGAGAGCGGAGGGAATAAATGGTATTTATATTCTCCAAAAATATTCTCTCTGTCTCAACGACAACAGTTTCGACCGGCGACATTCGGCGTCCGCGGAACACCGGCCCTCCTATCTCTTTTCCTCTTGTTCTCTCGCCGAACAATCTTGATGAGAGCGGTACGCTTGGAAATAATACACGCGTCTCCGTTTCATCTTCTGCCACACCCACCGGGGGCACCTTTTTTTCCTTCGGGTTTCTCTGGGGACACTCCGGGAATCGTGTACACGGCCTCGTAACGTTCGTCGGAAAATCTATTGACTAAGGAGTGGGTGTAACCGAACAAGTTATAAAACCGCGTAAATACACCGGGTGGTTCAACGGGTTGCCGGTTGCGCGCTCGTCCCGGACACGTTAACCCCCTCCTCTCTATCTCTCTGCCAGTTCGCTTATTTTTTTCCTCTCTCTCTCTCTCTCTCTGTTAACTGTCCGACGATCGAACGCCACGCCCATGCAGTTTGCATAATTTCGCTGTACATTATTCGAACCATGTGACGGATTCGAGAAATTATCGCGCAACGAGACCCTCCGAAAAGTTTGCGGGTCTCGGCCAAGGGTTTTCGGTCGTTGGGAGGATCTCGTCTCTGCTCGGTTATGAATGCTCGGGGATTCGGCGAAGAGTGATTCCGACGCGAGGGGGACTGCAGGTGTGCCCCCCTTCGTGACTTCAATTTAATTCGGTTACGTGATGGATACGTTTATTAAAATGTTTGTACAAGGAGCTTCTTTTTGCGACGTCTGCTCACCGGCCGGTGTAATTCATTATTCCGACCCTTTATCGGTACGAGACAGTTGACTGGAACGTCGTTAGTGTAATGTGTAACGTCTGACAACGGTTCCGATGTTCATATCGTCGAGGCAACTTCGAACAATGGCCCGGTAGCCAATGATCTCAACATTGATTTATGATGGATTTCTGGAAACCACCTCCCGGGAAAATAATTTTTTCTACGGTTAATGAAGGATAGAAAATTTTAAAAAAATTCATCAGATAGTTCCAATGTGTAGTTGTCAATAGCATTTTGATTTCTGTGATGATCTTTTGTAGTCGTCGAAAAAAATGATTATGGAGTTAGGGGTTGGTTCGCGACGTCTTAGAACGTCATCTCAAGCAACGAAGCACTAGTTCATGAACGTACTGACGATGGAGCGATATCGAAGCACCTGTTCGCCTCCGGTATCTCGTTGCCATCGAATTAGGGCGCGTTTAATTATTTATTCGGCGATATCAGGAATCGCTCCTAAAAAAACGGCTGGCAGGATCGTGACGCGACACCGATAGGAGGCAATCGGCCCTTAATTAGAGGTTGTGACGTTCACATTACCGTGGCCGCGGACCGCTAACCTCGTTAGCCCTCGCAATTACGTGTAATGCAGGCGAAAAGGACACCCTCCCGGTTTGATATCGGTCCTCTTTCCCTCCGTCGAATGCGTCTGACGTTATTAGGTTAAGTCGGTCTTTGCGAGGCCCCGAGGAAAATTATGCCCTGGCAATTATAATAAACTATGCGCGGGGTCCCTCCCTCTTTCTCTTATCTTCTTGTTATTCGACGCCTGATGAAACGAACTCCTCCGACGGGTTCGCGGAGAGCGAATGATCTACAGAAAATCACTTCGTTCCATTTCCGTGGACCGATTAGGCGCATCTCGATCGATCGATTATCAGCCGAAAATCGAGTCGAATTAACTCCTCTCGCGAACGAATTAAGACGAGGGGGCTCGACGGAGCGAGTCCGTGCGCGCGGCGCGATTCTCACCCGGCGGTTACGCTAGCTGCCTAAAGACCGGTTTTAATTAAGAAACGAGCCACGATAATTGCCTTCCGCGATGCGCTTGCCCGAATGAATGGGACCGTTTTTATCCTTGCGCGAGCCAGCGCTGTGTTTAAGGAACAGAAAGTACACACACGCTCGCGCGAGAATATACCGAGCAAAAGTGCTTTGATCCGAAGTCTTTTCTGTCACCGAGTTCTCTCCTTTTCCGCGGACCTAGGCGGCCTGTTGCACGTCCAACGTTATAGTCCCCCGGGCTATGCAGCCGCGTTTTCTTAGACCGCTCCTGACTCTGATCGATTTAAGCCGCGTCCACACGTTATCGTAGCCCGCGAACAGATCGACCCCGCAGGTGCTGAGAGAGCTGTCTTACGGGCACAGGGCTTCGCAATATCCCCTTGATCCCTTAAGAGTGGCTAATCCCGAGTCTACCAGCCAGGATTGAAAACTTCGGTATAAACAACCCCGGGTCCCGCAATTATTCTTTCACGTGACAATCCTTCGCGTCTCCAAGTTCCCGGTGATACCCTAAATGAGGACCTGCGGTCTACTCAAGTGCTGATGATTCTCTGGATTTAAAACGCGTTCACGGTGTGCTAGATGCTGTCGCACTGTTGGTAAATTATTCCAAGCTCCCGGTGATACCCTAAATGAGGACCTGCAGTCTACTCAAGTGCTGATGATGCTCTGGATTTAAAAAGGCACATATAGGTCGAATTGAGTAACCTCCTTCTTTTTCGAAATCGGTTCAAAATGCGTTGATGGTGTGCTAGATGCTGTGACACTGTTGGTAAATTATTCCAAGCTCCCGGTGATACCCTAAATGAGGACCTGCAGTCTACTCAAGTGCTGATGATGCTCTGGATTTAAAAAGGCACATATAGGTCGAATTGAGTAACCTCCTTCTTTTTCGAAATCGGTTAAAAATGCGTTGATGGTGTGCTAGATGCTGTGACACTTTTTAAATTATTCCTAGTTCCCGGTGATACCCTACATGAGGACCTGTAGTCTACTCAAGCTATGCTAGATGCTGTGACACTGTTGGTAAATTATTAGCACTTCCACAGCAGGACTCAGGTTCATTTGGAGCCAGTATTTGAGACAGCTATTCATTATGATTTTGTTTCTTTATTTTCTGATGTTGGTTGACCAATCTCATGGAAACCAGGGAGAGAGGGAACATGGTTCCGTGAGGAAACGAAGAAATTCCAGCATTGACTGGCAAGGCCAAAGGGTGGCGAGGAAGAAGGCGAAAGCGAGAAGAATCGTCTCGGGCCCAGTGGCGTTACAGCATCGCCATGCGTCCACACGCGAATTCTCCTTGTTATCGTTAAATTTAGATAGGACGTGTGTGCGCGCTCGGCCCATAATTCATGAGCGTCTACCTGTCACGGTCCTCTGTCCACGCTCAGGTCGACCTTAAAGGTTGGAGCTCCCGCGATATTTGCGCGGGATCATGAATTATGCACGCGCCGTTTAAATATGAAAGTTTAGTTTTGCGCGCCGCGAGACCTCGCCTAGAGGATCGACCGAACGAATGTTAATCCCTCGACTCTTCTTCGTTCGATTTTTCATCGGGTGTCGGGAGCCGATCGTTTCTCTTCTGCGATGAAACCTCGGACATGTCGATTAATCCCCATTCGATTGTTGACAACGATCTTGTTCAATCTTATTTAGAAAAATTGTCGTGGAAATGGCAAGAAACTGATGTGATAAATTTGATTTTATCTTCTAATTGAAGTTGAAGGAACCTGGTCAGAGAAGCATCCACCATGAAGATAAATAGTTGTTGATAATTGCTTGTTAGTTGTTGAGCGAAGCAAGGGTTGATCCAGCGACGGGTGGTAATATTATGTTGCCTGGGACCCGTCGCTCTCAATTAGGGGTTGGAAAATTCGGAATAGGCCTAAAGCAGCCATTGGAGGAACCCCTTCGCTTTCCTCGGGCTTCGAACGTTCCAGTTTTGTTAACAATCGAACGCGATAGTTCCACGCTGTCATCTCTTCCTTGTCGGTACACCCCCGACCTCGAGCAACCCCCCGAGTCGCGTCTGCGGACGAGGTGGAATCATGGGGTGGTTCAGACCTCGTGGATGGAGAGAGGGAGCACAGGCTCCAGGGGAGGCAGAGGACAATACTATCCCCGCTGACTCAGTTTATGGCTGATCATTCGACCCTGGCTCTCGCTCCCTCTCTTCCTCCCTCTCGTTTTGTCCAAGTGTTTCCCTTCGTCCCTCTCATTCTCTCCCTATCTCTTCTCGTTCTCTGATTTTCCTCCCTCTACCCTCGATATAACTCTCTCTCTCTCTCTCTGCCTCTCTTTCCATGCACATAGATATGTACAGTACATAACCGCGCACACTGCCGGACGAGGTTCGTGCAGCGGTCGCGTGTGTGCAGAAATATGTAGACACCCTCCCCCTGTGCACATAGCGCGCATGTAAGATCGTCTACAGGGTGAGGCGTTCGAAAGGGACCTCGCTGCACTTCAGTGTCGACGAATTTTAGGGTACATGACTCGTTCAATAACGTCAATCATAAAACATTTGATAAATACGCTGGATATCTAGAGAGCACTTGTGAAAACTACTGTAGGGGCGGTGAAAAGTCAGAAAAACATCCACTTTCCAATAAATTATGAGGTCTCGATCTCATTCCCTAGGGTAGCTAAGAATTCGAATCTAGAACTAGTTGAAACAGAACTACTTTCAGACAATGTAAAGAACTTGCGTCACATCTGCAGGGTTGAAAGGTTGGACAAAGACCTGCAGGTATCAATGAGTTATGAAGTATCGATCTCAATTGCTATGGCGGCCAAGAGGCTAATCTAAAACCTACCAGAAACCTCTTTGATTCGATGTGGAGTTGAAAAGTTGAACGAAACGTGCTAGAACTATTCTGGGGTTGAAAAATTCTATAAAAGTTCTCATTAACCAACTAACTTTGAGGTCTCAATCACATCTAGTCCAATAGCTAAGAATTCTGAAACCAGGATCGCCCTGCAACCCCTTCGAGAACATAAGGAACTCGAGCTAGACTTACTGCAGCGTTGAAAAGTAGCAGAAAACAATTGAGGCTGCAGGTTCTTGGCAGGGCTACGTCTTGCGGAAAAAATAGTGAATCGCTCATTTCGCGCAGCAATATCCCGAGCGCGTGTCCGTCAGAGGGTGGGAGAAGCCTCCGACCCTTTCCTTGAGCATATTAGTTCTTTCTCCCATGCGTGCTCCTCCAGTTTGCCTCTGTGCTCCGCATCGGCGACGCGTCTCTCTTTCTCTTTCCTCGCGATCGGATAGTTCCTCCGGTAATCCTCTCGTTAAGCTCTTTACACGAAATGGATACGGAAGAACCCCGCAGCGATGACTCGCCTCTGTATAATCATGCGCGCAGCTAAACGAACGAGTTCCGCCGCGGGCACCGCGTGTTTATCGGTTTCCGGAGCTGTGTTGTCTCCGTTTGGCGCTGCACTTCGTACCCGACACCTTCGAGAAACTCGATCCTTCTTTCGCCAACCCCTTTTGTCCCGCTCCAGACATTTCTTCCCGCAGCTGCATCAGATTCGCGTCGATAACTAAACACCTTAATTAATTGTCATCTAAACAGTGTCTCACGCGAGACTCTCTGAGAATTCTCAATAGGGATAACGTCTGCTCTTCGAGGAACACACGAGGGAAAGGATTTTTGGATCTTCTGGACAGATCGAATAGATTATAGCGGACGGCAGAGGTCGATCGCAGGAGTCAGCGAAAAAAGGAACAATGATTCCCAGCGGAACGGAGTTTTCTCGGACGATCAATTGATTTCCTCGTGTCGCTAATTGACCGTTCGGTCCCCAAGCGAGAATCGGCGTGATTCCGCGGCCTCCTTTGATCTTTTTCCCCCGGCAGAGGCTAGTCGGACGCGACTCGTGTCAAAATATTCCATTGGATTAGGCGAGCCAATCGAATTATATACGCCGGATACACGCCTTCCACGGCTCTCGTCTCTCTCTCCAGCTCTCGCTTTCTTTCTTCCTTGCACCAGTCTCTTGGCGACTTCTTTCTGGCTAGCGTGGCGCTTCGCGAAGCGCTATGTTACAGCCGGACGCACACGATCCGCCGCTAATCCGCTTGGTCGTTCATGCGACACGGGGATCCGTCAAAGCGAACACGTCCGCTACCTTTTCAAGATCACCCTTTTATCCGGCTCCTTTCTTTTTTTTGTTTCTTCTCTCTACTCGCCTCTCCGCCCCCTTTCAGCTCCTTTTGCCCTTTTCCGATTTCAAAATTTGAGCGACGACCACGAAATTCGGAGCCACTTCGTAGTACTCGCTGTGCTAAAATATTCTCCACATATTTTTCCTAGCTATTTTTCGAATCTCCAGAGCACCCCGCTATTTTATAATCGATTTCCATTTTTTTAGCGCGCATCCCTTAACACGCTGGTTCTTTAAAAAATAGCAACGGTTTTCCACAATTCCGCAAACGAAGAAACATTTCGATGTCCACGCGACAGCGTTACGGTTCGAAAACGGGAATTTTCGGCGTCCAAGGGAAGTCGATCGGGATCGCTGGGGAATTTTTGCGACCGCGGCGCAAATAAACCCGTGAATCATTCCCGCAGAATTTGCAGCCGGTTTCGCGGGGGCAGGGGGGCGGGAAGGCACCCTTTTGCGGCCCCGTCTCGTCGTCTCGCGTCAGCCCTCGCCGAATATCCGTGCTTTGAAGACGGCACTAAAAAAACATTGGCCAAAGTAGGGCCGATTCTTAATCGCAACCCCCGCAGGACTCTTTCTTCTCGCATACAGCCCGGAGGATTAAACGCGACCACCCCCGGCGTCGAAGATACGCGAAATTCCCAACGAAACCCACCCCATCCGGCGTTACTTTGCGCCCCCGTCCCCTTTACCCGACCCCTTCCTCTCCTCTCCTTCGTCGTCTCTCTATTTTTTCCCACCCTTCCTGTCCCCGCGCCGCCCTTCTTGCTCTTGCATTTTTTGCCTCCTACGACCACGTAGAACCTGCAGAGAGAAAGACAGGCAGTTCGGTGAGAGCGAGACAGGAGACGAGAGAGAGAGAGAGAGAGAGGAAGAGGATGAGGATGAGGGAGTGTGAGGAAGAGGGAGAGAGGCGCAGGAGGGACAATTTCATCGCGTTCGTCTCGTCAGCTCGTCTCCGGCTCGCTGAAGAGTTGCCACGGGCAACCCTCCACGACCACTGGAGAATTATTGTCCGCGAGAAGGGGATGGGCCTCCCCCCGTTCCCCCTTTCCCTCTCTCCTTCTCTCTGGTTCTCTCGGGCTCTCTCTCCCGTTTCCCTCTTTCTCACCCCCTCAGCCCACCCCTTTTTCTCTTTCTCTGTCGAGGTTGGGGTATGAGTGAGCGAGTTGGGGTGGGTTCAGGCCGGCGGAGTCGTGCGCACCCTGTGCCAGGAGCTCCACGTCGGGGAAAAATTCAATCCCCCGGTTAAAGGGGATGACGCGCTCTTCAGGTCCGTATAGTCGGCCCGGTAATTTTCACGAGAGCCGCTTTGCCTCCCCCGTCTTCTCCTTTTTAGTCTTCTTGTTCGGTTCGCCTCCCTCTGCAGGTGTCCTCTGTAGGAAACCAACCCCCACCAGCAGGGTCCAGCTACCGCTTGAAAGTTCGATGATTGTTTTCGATTCGAGGTCATAGGTGAGCCGAATCCCCGCTCCGGAGATTCGTCATGGTGCCACCCAACTTCCGAGTTCTACCCTCTTCGAGGAACCCACCCCTCTTCGAGCGCACCTCTGTGTTTGGACACGGGATCGTAGATCATCGTGTCGGCTCGATGTCATTAGCGGACCGGACGCAAACTTTTGTAGGAACTTCTCACCCTAGGTTCTCTCTTTGTTAGTTCGATGCCTCCAGTCGGTTCCGCCGCGATTCGCGGATTCGGTAATTTTTGGCCAAGTTTTGGCAACCTTTCGCTGACCCCGCCGTTCCACGGGGTAGTTTTCCTCGTGGTCGTCCCGCTGGAAAGTTGGAATGTTTTCCTACTGGTTCAATCCGATTCTAATTGCGATTCTTTGGAAATGGTGGGTCGAATGAAAGGATTTTCTCGAACGCTGTTACCGGAGCCTAATGACGCTGCTGAAGAGAATCAGGACGCTGGGAGACAGACGTGTCCGGTCGAGGGAATCCTAAGAAGCCAGCCCCCTTTAATGTTTAATCACGATTCTTGGTGTTCGAATGCCGCGCGGGATTCCAAGGGCCGGCCAGTCAGTCCTCTTACGACAGTAAAACGAACGAGCCGGCGAGTTTACGACGCTCACGGTTTCAGGGTCGGACACTGACGAGCACCTGGGGTAAATCTAGAGGGTGGCTTAAGGGGGTTAATTTCCAACGTCGCTTAATTCTCGTGCTTGCCCCGCTGACATCGTTCCCGACCCTGTTTCGGCGGTCTTCTCCGCTCCATTCTTCCCGTCTTTTTCGCCTTCTTGCGAGCGTTCCTGCGGGATGAAATTTCCTCCACGAAATTAATTGACGATCCGCTACGGAACACCAAAAAATGCTGTCGCCTCTTCTGCTGTCGCAACGGCCAATTTTGCATATCACAGACTTTACCATTAGCATTTACAATCGTTCATAATTTACCACGTAAAAATTATCCAAATCAATCGTACACAGATTGAAGATAACAGTATTATTCAATTCTTCTCTATTTGCAGTTTTATAGTTACTAGTAACCGACAGTTACCGATGACATCAGTGTGTAAAAAACATTATTGATAAGGACATGACTCACTTCTCTGTGGATACTCGCTTCGAACACTTCACTGCAATGATTTTTGCACGTTCGTTGAAACCACTTACAATTTTTTGAATTATTTTATATCGTAAATCGTCTGGCTGCGAACTCTGTAACTTGCACTTTAGATTTCCAACGCATGTTCTGTGCCTCAAATATGATTTATCCAAGGATAAATTATATTGAATATCTACAAAAATCTTGGTCAATAAATAGGAGGCTTCGAAAAGAAATAAAGAATTGGTTTGCTCACGATGGAATAGGTACAGTAAAATTAAAATGTTCTCCGAGGACGAGGTAGACGTTTCGGCGGACATTCCGCGAAATTTTCGCGCGTCGCCAGGAGCGACACGAGGCATCGACGGAGGGTATCTTATCGCCGATAAATAAGTACACATTCACGAGTGCCCTCTCGCCTCCGCCCACGCATTGCCTTTTTTCTCTCCTGCCTATCCGCCAAGGTTACTTTGATAACACCTCCGGCTCGATGAAGCACATACCCGATCTCTCCTCGTCTCTCTCCGGTACTCTCTTTCTCTCTCCTACGGCTAATGCAGCGCTTTGCCGGGGCTCGTTGAACCTCCGACCGCCGCCATTTTCATTATTTTTAGATACACTATTTCCAAGAATTCTAATATAAAACGAGTTACCATTTTTGCCGTGCGTATCGCTCCGACGAACCACCGTCAACGAAGTCATTTCCAAGCGAGCTCTTCCCGGCTCTTGGATTTTTAATTTCCGCGGGAATCAAACCGAAATAATATTTCTGTTACCTTATTTTCATCTCCGAAGATGTTCGCAGACTCAACAGGATCTGAATTCGTATTTTCCGAGAGACAGTTCGAACGATATTGTAGTGTAACATCGACGATCTGAACAAAAATATATATTCTATAAAATTCTCAAATAAGACAAATTAATTTTTCGACGGAGTTCTGCGTTTATAATACCATTTATTCTTCACAATTTAGAATCCAATATTAATACATTATTAATGTTTGAACGTATTTAAAAAATTACTAAGGATTGAGTTAGAGAAAACATTGACAATTTAGAAACCAATATTAATACCATTTATTCCATCAATCGTGCAAATCGGTACCTTAAAAAAGGAAGAAACACAATTGAGACCATCGAAGAATTAATTACAGGGATGGAACAATACAAGCCTGGCCAGGGTACGCGCATCAACAACCCCAAAAGAGTGCCTAACAGTTTAACGATCAATCAGACCGCATTTCCCCGAATTTTCTCAAGTCCCTGTGCACTTTCCGAACGAAAGTCACACACTCGTCAGGAACAGCGCCGTGCAATTTCCGGGCGTATCCGCTGCTATCCGTCGAATTCGGCGCAGAAAGCGATCCGTGCTCGCGGTTGCGGCTAAACTTATGCCCGCGCGCGCGAGCCGTGTCTGTTTACGCACGCGTTACATCGATCTATCGATCTATTTGCGTTCGGAAGACAGTCGTAGCGGCGGCGGTGGATTCGGGCGTAGTTTCCAGCTGGCGAAATTAGTAGAGAGGCTGGTAGAATCCGCCGCCATCGTATCAACCGATCATGACTGGCTGTCATCATCGTCCAACCGACGACGCGACTCGTTCGATTCAATAACATCCCCGACATCTTTTTCTCTCCGGCGGTGTTGCGCGCGCTAATCCCCAGCGCTCCCTCCTACGCAAGTTTGCATACTAATCGCGTTGTTATACCAACAACCGTTTCGCCCGTTTCCCGCGAACAGCCGTGACGCAACGTGACTATGGTCGCACGAGGCCGGGGAGCACCAGAAAGAGAGTAAAGAAGAAGGCGCAGGAGAAGCACGGTAGCGAAAATAAAGAAACAGAGGGTGGGGGGAGGGGTGAACGCAGCAGCGGAGGAGAAGAAGAAAAAATAACCTGAAATGTAGGCCCGCCACTTTTCTTTCCCTCCCTTGGTTCGCCGCTCATGCTTCCTCCTCCTGGTCTTTGTGTTTCTCTTCTTCTTCTTTATCCATTCCTCTGTTCCTCATCCCGGAGCCAAGACTCACCCTGCGGCTCTCTAGGGATCTCTCCCCACTCTCCGACTACTCGTCTTCTTCCCCCCCCCCCCATTAGTACTCCCTCTTTCTCTCTCTCTCGACCGTTCCCCACGTGTCTCCCCCATGGACCAGGTTTCACCGTGGCCATTGGCGCCCAACATGCGCACCCGCTTAAAAGATACGCGACAAGCTTATCGACACGGTAAACAAGAACACTTTACTACGACAATATTGGCCGAATGTAAAACCTGTTTGAAAGCCGACATAAAAAAAAACGCCCGGTGTCCGAGTGTGTCTCCGGCGGATCGTCTTCGCCGTCAGTTTCCTCCGCGCCCTCCTCCTCTGTTTTAGCATCCCCACCCATTTTTCTCGCGCACGGGGGCAAAAAGGTCTTGTCTTAGAAAAGAAGAGGCGTTTCTCCGGGCGAGAGGGGGAGGGTGGCAACGACGCGTACCGCGAGTGGGGAGTCTCAAAGGGGAAACTGGTTTAGAAGTCGTACGCACGAGAAATCATCCTTTCCCCGCGTGGCCCCTCTATGCCCCCCGAACGAGGAAGAAGCGGGGTGTACCGTGTACAAACCTGTGTTGCCCCGGGGGCCCAGTGAGAAATTGTTCTGGTTTCGCTGCTCTTTCTCTCTCTCTCTCTCTGTTTCTCTCTCACCTTGGAACCCCAAAGTCCATTGTCGTCGATCTCTCGGTTGAAACCGGCGTCAAACGTGGCGCCTTCGACGCGACCTCGAAGGGGGATGCAAAGTATAGCGGATCGAAGAGAGAGCTCGTTGTTAAATGAGCCGTGGCGAAGGGCGCGCGCAAGTGGACAACCCCCTTCAGAAAAGGACCGGCTACGGACACCGAGTATGTTTGCTAACTGGCATACCAGTTTCAGCATACCCGCGCCAGCCTCGAGGTGTCCGATTGTCGGCTACCACGGCCTAGCTTCTTTGCTATGAGTCAGCCTGCACAATAGGGTTCCAGGCTAGCTAGAGCTCCAGAGACTGGCTACTGTTGCCAGGGTTCTCGCAGGATGAAGTTCTTGCAGAACGAGTTCAAAGTGCCACCACGTATACATTGCGAGATGGACGTGCTCATTTAATTCATGGCAGCCTAGGCTCTTTGATGATCATCCCCTTCGGAGATACACGGTCCCCCTCGGGCGTGCAACTTTAAATACACGCTTTAAACGATACACTTTTTCATATTAATCGTGACAGGTGATTTTCATAATGGTGCCCGGTGTGTGCAGGGCCTTATCCTCGCGTGGAGTTTAGAAGGCAATAAAATATGAATATAATGCGAGACGGCAGCTTCGGTGGGGTTCTGACCCAAGGTGGTACCCCGTGATCGTAACCGCAGGAAGACAGTTTGCGAAGCGGTCATTCGACTGCTGGTCTTTATGCGAAGTAAAAACTTTTCAATCGAAAAGAACGGAAGAAAGATGAATTTACTCGCTAAATAATTTTAATGAATCTAGTGTCTAGTAAGTCTAGTAAGAATCTAGTAAGACAAAGAGCGAGCGCATTTTCTTACTCTCTACACAACTATTCTAACAGTAGCAGGGGTGAACCTATGTATCTATCTGCAACACTAGAACGATGTAGTAATATTTTTAAATTCTTCTACTATCCTTACAGTCTTATATTTTCTGTAGTCATTTTAGCCATAAACCAGTAAAGACTCACAGTCTACCAAAAGGAGGACGTGGGAACAGGAATTTGAAGGTGATCAGACGTTCTCAAGATTGTTGGCGAATGCGGTGGCCGTAGGAGAGCAAGTCACGCGTGTTCCTCGAGGAATTCAAATCTCCCGCCGAAAGCGTGGTTATTCGCGCGGGAACAGGGAGTTCGCGGAGATCATCGTCCTGGTAACGTCTCCTCTCGGATCTCCCGCGGCGTCAGGGAGGTCCGCGGGGAGGGAGCGAGCAAATAGGGGAGAACAGTGGCGAGCAACGGAGGGGAGGGTGTAGGTAGAAGGAGGTGGAGGAGGGTGGATGAGTAGGAGGTGGGAGGGAGGTGAAGGGAGTTGAATGAGGGAGGAGGACGAGGAGGATGAGGAGGCAGGCGCAGAAGGGGACACGTTCGTTCGGTAGAAAAAGCGCAGCGCCTCGCAAAGAAAGGTCGAGGTGGCACCGGCAGGATCATCGGCCCAGTTACGTCCTTCTTCCAGTAACCTTGCATCCTGCCCGTCGGCTTTTCCTCCTCCTCCTCCTCCTCCTCGACGAGCAACCAAGAGCAAGCAAGTAAGCTCCTCGTCCCACCTTCCCTCGCGATCCACGCCGGTCCCTCGCGCCCGCTAGAGCACGCCAAGCTCTCCCGGTGCCGCGGTAGGCAAAAATCGTGGCAACCTGAAAAAAGAGGACCTGCAGCGGAGCCGAGAGTCTCGGCTGCAGCGAGAGGAGGAGGGAACAAGAGCGAACGGGTGAAAAAAGGCCGAAGGGAGAGAGATGGTTGAGGGGGAAGAGGTACTGGGATCAGAAAAAGGACAGCACGAGCGAGGAGACGCGTATAGAGACTGACTAGAAAGAGAGAGATGCAAGAGGGGAATGAGGAGAAGGAGAGGGAGAGCTAGGAGAGACACACGCTGCAAACAATGGCAGCGCGTGCACCAAGTTTCTTTCTCTCCTCCGCTCGTTCTGGCTGTCTTTATCCTTCTTCGTGCCAGGGTTCCTCTTCCTCTTTCACGCACGCACGTGCACGGAACTCGCTCTCTCTCGCTCCCTCCCTCTTTCCTACCACCTCCCCTCTCTTCGCAGTCCCATCCTTCTCTCTCTCACTCTATTTCTGTCTGTTTTGCCGTCTTCGTCGCGCACGCAACAGTAATATCTACGGTTGTAGACGCGCAGCAGCCCAACGATAGAGCGTGAGCGTGAACGCGAGTGCGCCCGCGCACGCCTTCGGCTTCAGCGTGCTAGCGAGCGAGCAAGCAAGCAGAGTCGAGCTAGCGCCGTGAGCTCGACAGAGCCCGAGATCGTCCCGCTCGCGGGACAGAGACGGGGGAGGGGGGAGAACACCGAAGCAAGACAACGAACAGGAGAGAGAGGAAGGGCGGAACAGGTTCCTGGCGCGTTGGGTTGGGTTGCCGGAGAGCGCGGGGATCCGAGCTGGAACGAACGAGAGCCGCGGGTTGGGGGACGGGGGAGAACTGGAATCCTGAGTAGCAACGGCGTAGCCGCGAACCGACGAACCTGGGCTCAACCTTAAAGCGATGGATCGCTTCTGGTCGACCGCCGCGAACCAACGACCTGGACAGAGCAGAAACCCCGGTACCAAACGCTACCCGGAGAACGTCGACTCACCTCGCTCTCTGATATTCGATCGTGTACACGCACCTTTATTTCTTTCTTCTTTGCACCTAGAATCCTTACGCTCTTATCAAGCATCCTCTTTTTATCTCCCCGCGCTCTTGCTCGCTCGGACCGAAACATTCTCTTCGACATCCTGCGCGAATCCACCTCGCGATTCCCGTGTAACGTTTCGTGTTCAGTTTAGACTGCTTTAGATTGTTACAATCCGCTTCAAATTTCAGGGGATCTCTCGGCGAATCCTCGAAAACGCTTCCTTCCGAGTTTCGACCTCGCTGGGGGTGTTTTTAGCGACCTTGACCAATGACATTACCCAGAAAAAAGTCTAGCACAGTACAGAGAGTGCACTGACGATGTTTATACATTTACAGTATAGAAATTTATTATAGTAAATCAAATTTAAGTATAAATTTGTAACATAAAAATTGAGGAAATTTATATATACCCATTTCCAAAATACAAGGAAACATGAATGGTAACAAATATTAACGACGTCTCTATTCTATGTTTATCATAAGGGGTTTTACGGTTGATAAATTGAACTTGTTCCTCACTCTGGTTTTTGTGAAATAAGCCGTGAAATTTAGGATTTGCATGAAGATCCGCAGTCTATTCATCACACCTGTCTGAACTTCGCGCGCGGCAAATGCGTTCTCAGGACATCTTGGGATCATGATTTTGATAAAATTGTGCTTGGAGGTTTAGTTTGGTTTTCCTGTTGCAAGAATTTTGAAAATCCGAGCTCGTCGCAATCGATCAGAGTAGAAAGATGAAAAATGACTCGCGGTGGTGCAAAAGGATGGGGGTTAGATTGTACAGGATGTTTCCGAGTGAGACCGCGTCGCATCGCTTCGAGACAGTGGAGAAATTAGACGGTCCGCGGATTTCTTTCCGCGTCGAATGGTTCTCGGCCGCGCGTCTTTGCTCGGTGCAAGCCGCAGAAGAGAAACTCGCACGGTAACGTTTTCATGACGTCGGCTCGACTCGAGGCTGGCGCAGCGATGACGTAGCTGTTTATACAAACGACCGTTTCCTGGACGCGCCAGCGGGTAAAATCCAACTTCGCCGTCGAAATGGGTAACGAGAGGGTCAGGCATCTACCTGGTGTCTCGGAATCTTCGATCTATTCCCTCGTTTGCGTCTCGTTTTACGTCCCCGTAACTCGTTCAATGACATTCCAGTTTATCTGAAGCCTTCCGAGTTCCTCAGGACCTTAGCCAATGAGATACCGTGGTTCATTACTCTGTAGTGTTTCCACCATTTTATAAATTACCTCAACCATTGTATGAATTATTTTGTACAATTTTTCTTCATCTATGAATTCATTCATGATTTTGCAGCAGTAGCAATCCTCTTTTTCTCTGACCACGTAAGTTCATCAAATCCTTAACTAACAGAATAGTTAATTAATTAACAAAGTAGTGTCCACTACTCCATAGTGTCTCGTTTTAATGCCCCTTCTCATTCCACAATTTATCAATTGCCTTAGTCTTTGGCCACGCGACTTAATCAAGTTATGAGGTACATAGTGTCCACTACCCCATAACGTCTCGTCTTCATCTCCACAATTCCTCCAATAGCATTTTATCTTGGACCACGTGGTACCTAAGAACCATTACCAATGCTTTCATAACTAGAACTTCAGATTTAGATCCGGATCAGAATATAAAGAGTAATAACGGGTAATAAAAAGTAATGATGGGTACGTCCTAAAAGCTCTAACTATTCTCTCGTCAACGTTTGGTTGCGTCCGTCAACCATCGCGACGCTAACGAGGTAACGCCAGATCCCCGAGACTGGGATCCCGCCATCCGATCGTCCACCAACGGAGAAACCTGTTTTCTAATCTACAGCTAACAACGAACGTCCGCCGTTTGAAGTTTCACGGGTTCTTGAGTTCCGTAATCAATGGGTGCCTCCGGTCAGATCGATTTTTCGATGGTTACGCGGCATTACACACAGGCGAAACATTTATCCGTCCGGCGATCCTGCCACGGAGATCGCGAATACTTGCGCGAGCAAGTACACACCAAGTATTTCAATAACAGTGCAGGAGAGCCTGCGGGAGACGCTGCGGAAATCGAGCGGGGAAGACCGACGCGGATGGTTCGCGACAAGAACATTCCTCCTTCGAAAAATCATTGGCAAACTCGTACAGACACTTTCGACTTGAAACCTTCCTTTTTCATGACTTGGTTAAGAATGATTCAATTACGGTGGTAAGGTGTGATTAACTTCAACGATTTCGATCAGTCAATTATTTCAATTAGAGGACTGGGAACTTTCGTTTTCTTATCAATTGGTCAAAAGCAATTCAGATCAGGATTGAAGGATTTTAATTTTGAATGAGACCAGCCTTTTGCAAAACTGATGATTGGAATAGTTGACCTTGTGATGTTAGATAAGTCGTCAATTATTTCAATTAGTTAACTAGGAACCTTCATTTTCTTATCAATTCATAAAAGCAATCCAGTTCAGGGTTAAATGATTACAACTATGGATGAGTCCAGCCTTTTAAAAACTTGATGATATGAATAATTGACCTTGTGATGTTAAATAAGTAGCCAATTATTTCAATTAGGGAACCAGGAACCTTTCTTTTCTTATCGACTAGTCAAAGACTATCCTTACCAAGATTAAATGATTTTAATTTTGGATGAGATCAGCCCTTCAAGATTCCCAAAAGTAACTAGAACCACCTGGACGGTACGACCCATAACCATATCGCCGAGGACCGACGAAAAACCATCTAGTCAAACGATCTTGCGTTAGTAGTCTCACGGGGGCGTGCTAATTGTCGCAGGCCGACAGCGTCGCGTCGTCGGCGAGTAAAAGTTTCACGCGCGACAAAGTCCGCTGATCCGATTAACACGTAATTGGTTAAGTTTCGACAGCGCGAGTTCCCATCAGAAATTAGCGTCGACCTCAAGAACCGATCAGAATTCGCAACCACCCTAGTCTGCGGGTTTAGGGTAATCACTCTTGTCTCTCCCTCTGTCTCTCTTTCTCTCTCGGTGAAACTAGGATCTATCGAACCGGTATTTTTTTTTCGTCGCAGCCGTATAATATATCTGACCAGCGAGTCGCGCAGCGTCGCTCGTTATCACCTGTTCCCGGTGATAAGACCGCGACGCCAGGTGGAGACACGTGACAAATGGCGTGACCGTCGAGCGAACATGTTCTAATGGCGCGCGTTATTCGACTCCGGCTGATTAGACGGTTAACGGGCGCGGCATTAGTTACGAAGATGATAATAAACGGCGTTATCACTTAGCGCACGGTCGCCACGCGGATAACGCAAAGGCCGCGCGCGCGTACTATACATGTTATATCGCATGGTTACGCGCACGGACCGGTCCACGTGACTCTCTCCCCCCTCTCTCTTTCTCTCTCTCTCTCTCGGATAGCGTAACGCGGCGAGCCACAGTAAAAAGCATATCGTCGTCCGGTAATTAATGTTACCGCAGCTCGTGCCGCTCATTGAAATGCTAATAGTTTGCGTGCATTGTATATACTTGATTTATACGCGGCCATCCTCGAGACGCGAGCACCCGCTCTGACCAACGTTGCACAGTCACGCGCCCGATCCCCAAGAGCCACAGGTCCTCCAGCATTCTTCCGAACGACCGTCGCCATTTCTTCAAAAAATATTACTATCACGTGCAGAGATCCAAATGACGGTCATCTACGGCAGCATCGTTGCGATCCACTTGAGCAACTCGAGGAGTAAAGTGTAAAGACAGTAGACTTCATCCCTTCTTCTAGGAGAGGTTCTTCTTGCCCCTTCGACTTGTGGACATTTTTTTCCACAGGAGAGAAAAGAGACGCGAACTTCACTATGGAAAGAAATTTCTTGTTTCTCCATAACCGATCCTCGAGTTTAGAGAATCTGCTCTTCGAGAATAATCTGTTTGAGATTAGAATGATTAGCTGTAAATGGAGTATGTAGCCATTGGATCAGAGTTGGGCAAAAATTGTATCTAAATAAAAATCTCGAATAAAGTGGGTTTTTTTCAAGTGGATTTTAAACCCATTTTATTCAAAAATTTTCTCTGCATTGGATTGACACATTAATACCAACCCTACGGAATAGCTTTGGTTAGATAAACGAAGTCCCACTTGCACGAACTCTGCCAATGAAAAGTAAACTAGCTAATCAACCGCGGTTCGTCTTTTATTCCGGAAGTAGCTGCTGATCGGTCCCGGTTCCCGGGAAGACCATGATCTCATCAGGATCTCGCGTCACAGATCCAAGGTGGCTTCATCCGCCGTCAAAGCCGAGTGGTTGCTGGGTGCGGGTTTTTTTTCGTGGCGGGGGCGAGGGTCCTTGATCGGTGGTGTCGTAAAACGGTCCCCGGAGGGACGTTGTCCTTGCGGGCTTGTCCGTGTGCGCGTGTACGCGACGACGGTGTAGTCCCGTGAGAAAACGCGAGGGATCGGAATGCGGAGGAAAAGGGGTTTCCCCGCGTACTCGCCTTGTACCCGCTAGCCTGGCAGAGGGACGCGTGTACACGGCCAGATCAGAGAGAGAGCGAGAGAGAGCCAGGCGGCATCCACCCACCACACCCAGGCTGGTGGTTCTCCTCGCCGCGCGTCGACGGCCACCCCTTTCGGCTCGGTGGTGCGGCAAATCAGTCGTTCTTACGGGAACACGATGGTCGACGACGTTGAAAGCGGTGGTAGCTGTTAAAGAGGAGGGTCTTGCTCGTGGCAGCGAGAGGAGGGGGTTAGAGGAAGTGTGCTGTGGCGGTCGTCGTCGTAGAGCGTCGAAGGAGGAGGCAGTGTGGGAGGAGGAGGAGGAGGAGGTGGAGGGTTCGTTTGAGGGTGGTTTGATCGTATGGTACCACGATGTATTTAATCTGCAGGCCGCTATATGGTCTTGGTTATTCATGGTGGTCGGGTGA
>CM052334.1:6880537-6915750 GCA_028455595.1 Lasioglossum vierecki
GCGCCTGAAAAATTAATATCACTGTAATATGTGTTAAACAAATCAAATAATATGAAAATAACAAAAGTAACACTTTGCCGTACTTGCTTTAATAAAAAGTTGCAATCAGAACATAATGATCTATGCCTGCACAAGTCGATACTGGAGACTGTTTTCACAACGAACCACTAACAATTACTATTAATGAATAAAGTACAAAAAATTGACATTCATAATGTTTAACTAATATGAATCTTTGATCAGGTTTATTCATTTTTATGCGGCTTGGTTTACACATTTAATATAATTCATTATATATCACATCAATATAATAATAATTATTGTCTTGAGAAGACTGCACACCATGTTAATCGATCGTGAATTAAATTGTACAATTTGGTACTATTAGAATAAATTATACTGCTACAAAGTATATATATCCACATACTTTTATTCGCAAATTATGAGATACATAGTGAGAAAAGCTTCGCGAGACACCTCCCTTTTGAAAAATGCCAAATATTAAGAAGAATGTGCTAACTGTTATTAGAAGGTGCTCCTAATCGCCATCCTCGTTCTCAGTTCCCAGATAAAGTTCTCCAACGAACATGCTTTACATTTTTGTCATGTTCATCCGCTATCATTTATGCAGAATGTTTCTGCTTAAAAAAAATGCAAAAATGGACGGCAGATCGCCTAAGCGTGTTCCAGCCGTGTTCAAGCAGTTTTCTCGCGAGAAGGTCGAGCGACCATGTAAACGGCGATTCCTCTCGTGCCGCGGAATCGTTCGAGATACCATCTGCGAAATTTAGTTTTCATTTTCTGCGCCGCCGAGCGGAGGACGATCGGCCAAGGAATAAATCGCCCCAGATTAATATCGAGAATCTCGCGTTCTCCACGCCACTGTTTTTCCATCCCCTCGCGAAACTAATGGTAAATGAGCGGTCGCGAGCTCGCGTTCCGAGATCAATCGCTCCTCGAAATTTCACACACACGATTTTCCTGACAACCCTGCGGAAACTTTACGGAGATTACATCGGAGCACGCTTGGGGTCTCTCGCGACCCTGGCGAATTTTTCTGGATATCGATTATCGAGGCAGTTCTTCTAACTTTCCCAGAAAATTCTCCTTAACGAACGTGTCACCCAGTTTTCTCTCATAAAACAACTGTAAAAAAATCGTGCATCAACTTTTAAGGTCTCGTTGTAGAGTCATTCTCTCAAAAAATTTTCCAATGTTTTTAGAGACCATACAATGTGTAACATATTTTCAAGCACACTGCCTTTTACAACACGTTCTCCATTTTCCGATTATGAAACAGCTGAGAAAAATCGTGCATCAAGTTTTAAGGTCTCGTTGTACAGGGGAAGCTTCAAATTTAAAATTCGTGGTAGATTCATTCCCGAAAAAAATTTCCACTGTCTTTGGAGACGTTCCAATCTGAAGCATTTTCGAGCATACTGCCTTTCATGACCAAACGTGTTACCCATCTTCTTGTTATAAAACAGCTGGAAGAAATTGTGCATCAAGTTATAAAGTCTCGCTGTACAGAGTAAGCTTCAATCTTCACATTCTTGGTAGATTCCGTCCCGGGAAAATTTTCGAACGTTCGTAGAGACGTTCCAATTTCAAAAACATCTGGGAAGAAAACGAACTATATGTTTCATATTTTAAATTCATCCTTGATTTATTGTGCGATTCATTTGTACGAAATTAGGACAGTTCGCAATTTTCTTGAAATCGAATGTTCGGTGCACGAATATTTTTTGGATCCACCGCACCGCTTTGAAGAAAGAAAGTGTGGAGAACGAGGAATCAGGCCGAGACGGGTAAATACCCCGTTAATATTTCCTGGTGGCAGCGGTTAAAATCGCGGGCCGTCGTTCCGTTATGTTTATGATAAAAACATTCCTCTTCGGTGCCCCCGTCGAGTGGTCTCTGTCGCGTCCCCGTCCTTTTAATGATCCCCATGGAGTGGGCGCCACCGAGTGAGAGAGAACGGTTTCGCGCGTCTCGTCGTCGACGGTGTATCGTCATCGTGACGTTTAATTATTTCGATTTTCGCGGCTTTGTCCGTGGGCCCTTGAGCGGCGCCTCTGTCACATCGATTATTTCGCCGGGCGTCCAGGCGGAAGCTTGCGACGAGAGAGCTTTCTGTTCGCGGGGGAAAAAGGCGAAACTTTTTCGCACCCCATCATCCGGCATCGATTCTCCTAGTTCCCTCGATACTCTCGACACCGCGAATTCGTCTACACCGGCTCCTTTGTCGCGAAATTAACCGGGGAATCGGTGTAACGATGCTTTCCACCGATGACTCTTTAATTGCTTTCTGGTTCGGGAACGGTGCTCGTTGATTTATCGATTTCATAAGATCGAATCGCTGCCGTCGAGCACGGGAACCGGGAACACCGAGAACGTCGAGAGTGTACAGTTATTAATTAGTCCAGTTTATCGAGCCACCGATTGCACTTCCGATTATGAAAATGTTGAGGAGTAATTGGCGAATGGGATCGGCGAGCATAGGTATTTTCTTTGCATTCGATTCCATTCTAGTGGGAAAACAGTCTTCCGAAATCGAACACAATTTCCCTTTCTTTCTTATTCTCTCTCTCTCATTCTCTAGGTGATTCTGCTACTTGAAACTGGTGGCAATCGTCCTCGAGAGAGAGAGAGGGGCGAGAAGCAAAAGCAACAGAGAGGAGGCGAGACTGTCCGCGAAAGCGGATCGACACTCGACGAAAAGTGTCGAGTGCCACTCCTGGGGATCCAAATCCTCCGATCATCTTGCCGCGTACCCTTTGATCCGTCCACTCGATCGTCCTCTCCCGACGCGAATCGAGGGACGCTCGGAGGAACCTATCGCACACCCTCTCTTTTAATTACTCTGATTTCTTTCTTTCTTTTTTTTAACGTGTTCCGGTTTCGCGCACGGCGTCGCTAGGGAAAGAGGTGTACTTGTCGCAGGGTAGCGCCCGCTAAACCGATATCTTTCAGCGTCGCGGACTCTTTGAAGTGTATCGACTCGGGGGACTACCCCAACTACGGGTGTATCGTTGCGGCTTTTAATTACGCGCCAATTAATTAACACACCGTCCCAGCCGTTTCTTTTTTCCTTCACGGCTCTCTGTTTTCTCCCACTCTCTCTCTCTCTTTCTTCTTCTTTCTATCGCCGCTATTTCCACCCCTCTCTTCCGTACCACCTACTCACCCCTCCGTTCGTTCTTTCTTCTTCTTCGTCTTCTACCTTTTTCTCTCCCCTTCCCTCGTTCTTCCTCTTTCATTTAGCCGGACGTAGCCACGCGGAGCCATTAGAGGCTCTAACGCGACCACCGACGCCACCCTTTCCCTCGGTGTCGAGTTATCTCGTTAAGAAATTAACCACGAATTAACGCTGTTTTACCGCATAATTAGATGACCCCCAAAGATTGCCCTTCAAGCCGCGACGAACCGTACTCACCCCCGGGGGACTCACGGCAAACCGTGTCTGGTCTATTTTTGGAGGTCAGGCGCGAGGATTTGGCTGCACTTCTCTGCAAGGTGCAAGGACTGCAGCAGGCCACTTATGAAGTTACTATAGAACCTGTCTTAAACATAGATTCTATAGGAAATGATGATCATAGGTAGATTTATCTAGATCACCCTCGGTTTCAAGGTGAAAAAGTGAACATTTATTTTATTGCATCGTATTAGGAACCATCGGATAAAACTCAATTATGCTGTTAAAGTAATTTCTTTATAAAACTGATGTTATTTGCATTATTATCTTATTCTCTCAATTATATCAGTCAAAATCAGTCTGACAATGAAGCACCTTATACGACGAATGATCAAGGTCCAGATTGTATAGAAACTGACAAACAGATTCTGCACAGTCTGAAAGGTGCCGCAAGGTTAGCTTCGACCTGGAATTTCAAGGTGAAAAAGTGAACATTTATTTTATTGCATTTTATTAGAAACCATCGGTGCAAATTCAATGATCGTCTTAAAATAGTTTCTATATAAACCTGATGTTATTTGCATTATTATCTTCATCCCTCAGTTATATCAGTCAAAATCAGTTTGACAATGAAATTCTTCGAAGGGGTCCAAGAAGATTCGTCAGTCTTCCCGATGATGGTTGAAGAAGTGGTGTTGGCTGCTAATGATAGCAAACGTTGTATCCCAACGAATTCGACGTGGTAGCCGGTGGCGGCCGTGTCGCCAAAGGAGTTTGCAGATAGTTGCGGGTTAGATCGGGGCCGATTGGGTAACCGCTAAGTATATCGAGCTTAGAGTACTTCAGGAGGCAGCCTGTACAGGCGCGTGACGCTTGTTTGCTCAATGACGTCGGGCTACCGAGGCGTTTGCGGATCTACAGGTGACCGTGTTGGTCGGCGACCCTTATCTTAGCAAATTAATTGGGTTTTTGGGCCGTTACCGGAGGGTTCGTTTCTGGAAAGAGAAAGGAGACGCCAAGAGGAAGAGAGAGACACACCACCCCCCCGGCAAGAGTGAAATTGAAATCCGTCTTGGCCCGCTCGCGCGTTCTCTCGCTCTGCTTCTTCCCCGTTCGAAAGCGCGTTCAAACGACGCGTGACAAATCCCGCGGAGCACACGTAATACGCATGTCGAATACAGAGACGGGCCAGCTCTCTTCAGGGGCTCGTATCCACGCCTCCAGTGTTCCGGTACAAGATTACTTATCGGCCGCGACAGGATACTCTACTTTAAAAGAAGCCACTCTCAGCTCCCCTCACCCCCGCCTGTGTCCCGAACCGCTACGGTCTGATCGATGATTATCAGCGTAATGGCGAGACTCTTCGGCGACGCGAGAATTACAAGATGTCAGCCCCCGGCCATCCAGTTAGCAACGCGCGCGAAAATTTCACTTTTCGCCAACGCGTCTCCAATAGCGACTCGACACGCGCATTATTGTTATTGACTGTTAACAGGCCACTTATCGGGACCCTATCGCCATGATTCTCCATTGCTACAGGGCACATGAACGATGGCCCACTCTTTCTGGAAGTATCAATACAGTGTACATTCGACTGGGACAATAATGTTCTCTGACTGACGAATAATTTTTTACAAAGTTGTCTAAGCGAGAACATTTTCTAGCTCGTCTTTTTAATGGATCTGAATATCTATTTCTAGATGTACATCTTACGTGCCAACAATTTTTCAATACTTCTTTTGTTCAAATAATAGATAGTCAAATTGTTCAGAACCATCAGCAATTTCATTCGTAATAGGATAATTATTTAAATTATTATTTAGCTGGCTTCCGGTCGGTCAAGTGTTGAGAAACCTTCTGCCAAATAATTTTTCTAAAATCATGAAGAATATTCAAAACCTAAAACAATCGCTCCAGTACTTAGACGACATTAAAAATGAAGTACCAGAAGGAGGATTAATTAAAGAATCGCTCCAAGCAGTAGTCCTAAAGCCCTGAAGAACGTCCAGAAACTTGAACGATCCCTAATCGATAGGGGGAGCTTGCAGCACCCCGGGTGGACTTACCCCTGAACTTGAGCAAAATGTGACATACCCCTCGAAATCTTGGTCTAAGGGGACCAGGTCCAGCATGATCGAGCGTTCAAGACGATTAACTTACCGATGAACCTGCGTGTGTATACGCGGCGGTCGCTCGGCCTCTGGTAGAGTGAGTTCTCAGCCTCTGAGCGTTTCTTCGGCTGGTTCTCTCTCCGTCCCTCTCGTTCGCGTTTCTCGGTCTGGCCGTTTCTTTCCGTGGCTCGGTCGCGAGCCCCCCTCCCCCGGCCCCGTTCTGGCTCACCGTGGTGGCAACGAGCGAGTTCGAACCGTGAGGCGAGTCGAGGAACCCTCTCCGACCGGAGCACGAACGAAGGAAGAAAGAAAGAAAGAACGAACGAGCGAAGCCGGTGAGCAAATGCTCTCTTCTCTCTTTCCTCCTCTCGTTCCTCGATCTCCCTCCTCCCTCGGCTCCCTCTTCGCTCCTCTACCCCGGCGTCGATCTCTCCGCGTCTTTTTCCCTCCCTTTTTCAGCTGCCTGCCCCCGGTGTTTCTTCGTTTTTTCCGTTCCCTCGCTCTCTCTCTCTTCATCTTTCTATATTTCTCTCTCTGTCCCTCTGTCTCTTTCTCTCCCTCCCTCCCTCTCTCCCATTTCTACCGGGGGTCAACGTACAGGCGCTCGCGCGGCGTGACCGAAATCACACACACGCTCGTTGCGAACCCGCTCGACTGTGACTCGCTTCTTCGTCTTTATTTGGCCTCTAATTGTTCCTTCTTGCGCGACGCCCGACGGTCTGCTCGCCTGCTTACTTGCCTGCCTGCTTGCTTGCTTACCTGCGTAGCTGCCTGGCTTACCTGGCTAACCTGGCGGCGGTGGCTGCCCGTTTGCCTGCTCGCTCTCTCTCTTTCTATTTCTGTGCCCTTCGTCCCGCTACCTCCCTCGGAAACCCTGACGAACTTTCAAACAGTCACCTGAGACGAGTCCCGACCGGACCCACCGACGTCATGTACCTGTGCCTACCACGGAAATCTTTCGTTCTTCGTGGCCGATAGTCCGCGTTAATTGTCTCGGCTGTGAACCGAGCATCTTTCTCAGCTACTGGCCACCGGATTTCGATCGATTAGACCTACTCTGTTTTTGACTAGGGTATCCTTCTAATCAAGTTCGCGGAGATGTCGATTAGAGGGGATAAACAACTGTTTGTAGATTCTCTGGTGGGTAATGTTAATAACAACAGAGTAGAAGTTTACTCGCGTCCAGAGGAACTTGGTCTAGTTTTACGAAGTTACAGTACAAGGAGTTGATGGAATCTCGATCAACTAGCCTCGAGAAGGGGATTCCTTGAGTAAGATAATTGCAAGGTTGTTGATTTCCAAAAGCAAGCCGTTTTATAAACAATTAGTATGATTTTCTGTAGGAGTTCATGTGGGTACCATGATAATAAAAATTCTAAATTTAATCCAGTAGCTACCCTCTGAAATAGAGCTAGTTCAGAAACTAACAGTAGGAACCTCTTGATCAATCACAGCAACGAACAAGCACAAGTTAGACTGAAAGTTTCGGTACAAGGGGTTGATGGAATCTCGACTAGCTAGCCTCAAGAACAGGATTCCTCGAGCAACATAATTAAATATATTAATTCTGTAAAAAATCACATTTCTGCAGGGGCTCATGTTGACGCTAGAAAAGGAAAAATTAAAAGATCCCTCTAAAATACAGCTGGTACAGTCTCAAACCTTATAGGAGGCTGTTTCATTCTCAATCAGAGCAACGAAAAAGCCAACAGCATCCCCCATCTAGCCTAGCAAGAACAAGTATATCTCGAAGGCAGCGGTAACCGCTTAAATAAGAAATCACCGATTAAAGATAGACACCGAAGACGTTGACCGCATCCCAACAGCCTCAACCCAGTCCAGGTGAAAAACCCGTGGCTCCTGTCTCCGGAACCAAGTATCACGTCCGCCGGTAACCCGTTCCTAGTCTCCCTCGCGACAATCCTTGCATCCCCCTCGGGGCCAATTAGCCGGCCCTCCCCCCGCCTCGCAGAAAACACCGAGAGCATGAATCGTTGTGCCATCGGTCGCTTCCGGTTGCAATAGCGGTTTATGATCGGTGCCAACAACCTACGTTTCCTCAGCAACAACCGTTGTTTGGACAATGCTTTGAGGATCGGCTGTTGGGCCCTGGCCACGCTTACCTGCCCGAAAGGAGGGGTGGAAGACGGGAAAAGGGACCCGGAGTGTCGCAGTGAGCAGATTAATGGTCTCAGGGAATTCTTGGTAGTCTATCCAGGGACCGGACTGCCCCCCCTGCGCAGAAGGTCGTGCCACGTCGTGTAGGCCAGAAACGCACCACCCACGAGTAGGAGATTTCGTGGACGCCTTCGAAACCTTCGGCACCTCAAGTTCCTTCAGTCCCATTTTATTAAGGTCCCCATAAAACAATAAACGATACCGAACCGGGACATTCAAACAATTTACGCCAGGTATTGAGCTGTTTCTTTTTTGCTGACTAAACTAAGGGGATGAAATTTTTCCTGACCTTGGAAACAATTCATAAATATTTTACTAGGGTAAAGTCCCCATTAATGGGGACCTAGCTTTCTCTGGAAATTTGTTTCCTATCTGTTATAGTTCATGAGATATAACGTAATACAGCAAGGACCGGACTGCCCCCCTGCGAAGAAGGTCGTGTCACGTTGTGTAGGCCAGAAACGCACCACCCACGAGTAGGAGATTTCGTGGACACCTTCGAAACCTTCGGCGCCTCAAGTTCCTTCAGTCCCATTTTATTAAGGTTCCCATAAAACAATAAATGATACCGAACCGGGACATTCAAACAATTTGCAGCCAGGTATTAAGCCGTTTCTTTTTTGCTGTCTAAACTAAGGGGATGAAATTTTTCCTGACCTTGGAAACAATTCATAAATATTTTACTAGGGTAAAGTCCCCATTAATGGGGACCTACCTTTCTCTGGAAATTTGTTTCCTATTCCTAGAGTGAATTTAGGCATTAAAAAAAATTCCGTAATACATACCTTTATATGCGCTATATATCCCCAAACAATTAAAGACGTACAAGTTTCATTCGTTGTTCCCGATTGCCTAGAAGAGAAAAAATGTTTATCTATCACGTGGCAGTGAATAAACTTTATGTCGGCTAAGGACGTTACCGCAAGCTTGATTCAAAGTTCCGCTACAAGGGATAGAATATCGATCAGTTAAACTGAAGGAGAAGATTCCTCGAGCGCAACTCGTTTCTCTCGAGCGACGAAAATCGTGTTGCGTGGATCTAGGTCAACTTTTCCTGTCCAGAAAGGAGAGGAAATGACGGATCCTTTGTTTCCACGGAAAACTATATTATTTGCCGGGGAAAACCAGACGACGCCGACTCGCCGCGTCGAACTGTCCGAGGGGGGGCCCCGTGGGGAACGAGCCAGTGAAACTTTGTTATTTTCCCTTAAACGTCCCGGGGTACCTGGAATTTCCAGCGCTTTGTAAACGGTCACCTTGCGGCCTCCCGGCACTCGGACAATGATACCTCTTGTCTCAAACTCTACCTGCGTGGCGAGTACCGAGTTACCTGAGTCTCCGTCCTGCGTCTTAGGCAGCGGTTGGGGTCTCGTTATTAGCTTTGTACCGTTTCCAACCTGTTCCTCGCGCTCTCTCGACAATCTGGAGTAGCTTGGCCCCGGGAAAAGAATTTCGACCTCGTGCACACTTAGCGACGCATGGGTGGGATCTCCATGATATCTCGATCGTTCAAGGACAAATAGTTTTCTAAAATTGTTAGCCCTTTGGATACTGCTCCCACTGAGACACCACTGAAAATTATCATACCGACTCAAATTAATTCTCTGGGTTCCACATATCAGTTAATTTTGTCATTTTTACCATTTCTCATTAAAAGAATTGTTCACCTTGTTTCTGTTTAAAAATTTCTAACAAATTCTGTTTAAAATAGTAGAATATTCGAAGAGTCATACATCGCAACTTTTCACTTTTTATTTCGTTAAATGAATTATTTCGATGCCTCAGAATTGTTTAGCCGTCGTAAACATGTTAATAACATTTAACATTTCTGTTTAAAAATTTCTAACAAATTAGTTTAAAATAGTCGAATGTTCGAAGAGTCGTACATATTGCAACTTTTCACTGTTTATTTCGTTAAATAAATTATTTCGATGCCTCACAATTGTTTAGCTGTCTAAATTGTGTGCTAAAAGACCATTCACCCCCCAACAGAATATTTTTCCTCCGGCGTTAATTTAGTCAAAAATAACCAGGAATTCGAACATCCACATTCTGAAAATCAGTAACGCGTAATCAGATTACACTCGGACCTCGGATTTCAGCTCGGAGAGCGTATATATTGCGATGTAGAATTACGAAGGTAATATTGTAAATCGTTTACGAGCAATTAATTTCACGGAAAGGAAAAACGATTTTTCCAACGGTTTTCCTTGTAGACGCTCCGATTTTCCCGCGAGGAGAATCCGTCCCGTTTTCCCTGTCGCTCTCATTTTTCTTCATCCGGTTAATCTAGTATCCGGGCGCGGCGAGAGCGTAGGATATTTCCTTACCAGCCCGGAACGATACCCAGTCGATTACTTTTTAATCCTAAATTACTTCTCTGGTAATCCAGTTATTAAGTCGAGGCGGCGGTAACCTTTTCGAAAGTGGAATTACGAAAAAATGGCCCGCGGAAAGCCTGCGCGAATCCAGGATTCACGAATTTACGGTCGCCTCTTTAATAATTCTGTTTTAACCGCGAATCCGCTCTTTTCTTTCCCATGATGTTCACTGTGATACTCGCGCTACATTTTCGAAATTTTTGGTCGTCGGTCCTGTGCTAAAAGTTGCCCAAAATCAAAGCTATTCGACAACGACGAATTAATCACTAAAAAATCATTAAAATAATAAATAAATATCTATGTAGCTCTTGCAATGAATATTAGAGACTATCTTCTCGAGATCTCTCATTCGCTCGACGCTCTATTGTAATTGTACGATAGCAAAGGTGTACAACGATGGCAAAAATCTGTAAAAATCAACGTGTTCCTAAACCCATCTACAGATTAATATCTACCCGGTGTGACCGTGGAATTTAACGCATCAGTCGCCGGAAAAATGGCAGCCAGCAGAAGCAAGGGGGCTTGTTGATCGTTTTCGCACGCGCCGCGCGTCAGACTGTAAGACCATTCTTCTTCATCAGGCCGCACAAATGCGGCCGACTTGACCCCGAACGCGATAAATCGGATTTCTGGGCTTCCGTGATCTCAGCGGAATCAATCCGAGTCCTAGGTCTCGTATCCTCGTCGATTCGGAAAGTGAAACTTCGCCGAAGATACGGCTACCTCTGTCGACCGAATCGTTTGCCAAACAGAGTCGACCACTCTCGGTCCGTTCGTTTCTCTCTCCTTCTCTCTGTCTCTCTCCCAGCGTCTCCGATTGTTTCCCTGCGAGTTCATCGTTTAATGAATAGACTACTGATAGAGGAGGCTCGGAACTTCGGCTACGGTTGTAATTGAGTGTTGCGAAACGAGTTTTTCGATGCTACGGGAAAGTACCTGAAGTTCCAGGTAACGTGATTAACCCCCTAAAAGGTAGACGAAGCTCGCCGGGGTTTGCAGGATATTAAAGATTTATATTTGCCTCGGCTGGAATATTACACAGAAAATTTTACCCGTCGCGGATTGCACGAACATCGAGTCGAACTGTTCGATAGAAATATGTGGATGGTAGCGAACGATCGTCACAGGTCTCTTAGCTCCGCTAATAATATCATTTAAATTTATTCGCGCGCTATCGCTAGAATTTTTTTCGCTCGTTGTCAACTCGTCACGATAGCCGGCGAATCTTTCTGCATTTACAGCGAACGCTGTCGAACAAAGTTCAGCAACGTAAGAATATTGACGAGTTTTATCTGTGACTCGCTCTGGCGCGATGTTTTTCGCAAAATTGGGACATTTGTATTTTCGCTCTGGAACGTTAAGAATGAAACCTGACAAATGTGTTCGAAATTTCTGTTTTATTTGCCAAGCTATTGTTAACGACCTGATACAATGCCAAGGCGTTAGTAAAAAGAGAAAAACATGCAGAAATGAGGTTCGAATCCACATCCGTAAGATTCCTAGCGGATCAGCCCCTGACAACGTCCACAGTGTTCTCTGTTTCATTCCAGAGCTTGCCATAATATCGTATAATCCAAGTGTATTAATTTAGTAATTTTTCTAAGCTATTTGAAACAGTTGGTGAATAATTTTCCTGATATACAAGGTCAATTACAGGTGTCTTATCATCGATGAAAGTAATCGGTAAAATAACGAACTCTATAGAACCGAAGAGGTCTGCCAAAAACTGCTAAAACGTTTACGCACAATCCACGCGATGTCTGGCACTGCTGAGGGCTGCGCAACGCGATCGGAGTAGCTAGATTCTCCCAAAGAAAGCAGGAAGAGTCGTGGAAAGCGGACTCATCGTAGCATAGGAAAATCGCGAAGGAATCAAAGGGCAAAGGGATCGAGGCAGGCTGCAAGGCAGGCTAGCAAGCAAGAGGCAGCAGGCAGGCTTGCAAAGGCAGGGGCAAGGCAGGCAGGCAGGCAGGCAGGGGTGGCACGCAAAGTCCCGCGTCGGTTGCGTGGACACCGGGCATCGGGCGCTCACGTGGCTCCCCACCTTGCCGGTGGTGCGTGAGGCACCGAGTCCCCTCCCCTCGTTTTCGCTCCTTTCGCGGTGGCTTCGGTTCTAGCTGCTCCCCTCTTTCGCTGCTCCCCCCCTTCCCGATGTCCTCGCGTGGCTCGGTTCCCCTCCATTGCTGTTCTGTCCTCGAAAGCTCGAGGCTCGACCGCAGCGCCGCCACGCCTGCCGCTCCGCAGTAACGCGATTGCTCTC
This sequence comes from Lasioglossum vierecki, assembly GCA_028455595.1. NCBI lineage: Eukaryota > Metazoa > Arthropoda > Insecta > Hymenoptera > Halictidae > Lasioglossum > Lasioglossum vierecki. Next base: position 6,892,883 of record CM052334.1, read on the forward strand.
GTCGAGTGTACAGGCGTACGCGAACCGTGCCGCTCGTAGCTTCGTGACACACGCAGCGCGCGCGTTACCATCCCGCGTCCACCGTGTTGCATTGCCCCCTCCCCTTATAGTGTCGTCTAACCCGACGGTGGTCCCCACATAGTGTACACAGAGTGATATCCGAAGGCAACGCGGGTATAGTTTTAGTGAAAACGATAGCGGGATAGATTCCTCCGTCTCCAGGATTTCGGAGCAAGGAGGCGGTGGTGCCGTGGTTCGAAGGGTGTCGGAAATTCTGTCTATCTCGTCCGAGTGAGCGCGCGCGTCGATCATAGTGCCAGGAAACGATTACCTGGCGGAGGCGTCGTCGCGGCCGCTGACTATGCAGAAGCGCTGTCAGCCGGCTATAGGGCAGTGCGGCCGCGTGGCCCAGGTGTTCGGGTCGCCGTGCGGCGACTGAGTCCGCGGCACGGGATGCGAACGATCCCGCGGGAGCCGGCTGCTCAACGAAGAAAGAGAAGAAGAGCGCCAGGATGGGCGGGAGAGGAGGTGTGATGCTTCCGTTGCTGCTGTTGCCTGTCCGCGACATAGGTGCGCGCCGCGACGCTGACGACGTGACGGCCACGTGCCCCCGCGGATACTTCGACGCCCGTTACCACTAAACTCCCCACCCCCAACCCCCCGTCGAGAGTTCGAGTGTCGGTGTAAAATACAGAGCCGCGTCGTAAAATACGAACCACATATTACTACTGCTACCCGTGTGTGTGATAGAATTGCGGTTAGTGTACTGGTGTGATTAGTGCGCCGCGACTACTTCCGGATCTTCAGTGTTGTCTAGAGGTGTTTCACAGGGGTGTAAGCTTGTTTAGATAGACCGATTAGGACTCCTCGATTCGAACAGGTGGTGCGACACGCGTGCTCAGGAGTCCGACCCGCGGGATTGTTACACGCGTTATCTGGAGGTTCGTATCGGAGGCGAGAATTCCCGCCAACGATTCGGAAACCCGTTCGATACCTAGTCCGAGCGCAGCACGCCGCTCGACTCTTGATGCGGACACGGTGTCCCGCTCTCGAGACCCCGACGTGTATCGAGAAACTTGAACCGCCTGACACACGAGGTGTGCCGCCCCTTCCGTCCGTGCCGAGGACACGTGGTTGCTCGGCTTCTCGCCGACAGGGTATACGCGTCGAGTGGAAAGTGCAGTGATCCATTCGACCTGCGGTGAACCGGCGCGAAACCGTGTTGTTGCTCGCGAACGATCTTCTTCGAGAGTTGACTGATCAGTGGTATCGGTTGTTCGGCGGAAGGTGTTGTACAGAAAGCGAGATCGAGAAGTTAAATATCGAAGAGGAGGAAGGTGCTGTCCAGGAGGCGATCCAGGCAGACGGATAGATCGAAGAGGAAGATCGGAGAAGGTCTCAGAGGAAACTTGAGGTGAAAGAAGGGGGTCGGTGTCGAGTTGAGACGGAGATTCCCGCGCTCGTACCCCAATAATCAAGCGGGCGGGAGTTCGAGGAGAGGGTGAAGGGCGTCGTGGAGGGGGGAGTGATGCCGGTGAGGGTGGCACAGCGCCCCCCAGGTGGAATACCACTCCACGCCGGCGTGCCGGTAGCGCCCAGCAGCGTAACCGCCTCCGGTCCATCGGGCCGGTGCCTCGGGGGCCCGGCAGCGCCCCCCGCCGGCTCGCCACCGCTGCCGCCGTCCTTGCAATCACTCGGCGGCGGTGTGAGCAACGCGAACACCAACAATAACAATCCGGGGATCGTCGTGACCAGCAACGGTAACAGCAACGGGAACTCGGTGAACAACGGCTTGAACTCTGTATCGGGCAACAATTTGGTTGGGCCGAACAGCAACGCCGGAGGAGGACCGGGCATCGGCAACGCCGGCGGTCTAATCGTCAACACGACGAGCGGCGCCACGAATCACTTGCAGGCGATGGCGTCGGCAGCGGCCTCGCTTACCCAGCTGAACAACATGGCGAACGGCCCGCTGCCGCCGCTCGCGGCCACCGGACCAAGTGGCCCACCAAATCTTCCGCCGCCCCAGCCGGCCACCACGCCGACACACGGGGGACCGCCGACCCCTCACGGCGGTGTCACCGGCGGGCCCCATTTGAACGGGGCCTCGCCAAGCCCCCACCCAATGCCGCCCCACGGAATGATGAGCGGATCGCCCCACGCACCGCACCCCCACATGGGCGGCGGAGGACCGTCGCCGCATCCTCACCATCCGGGCCCCCACATGGTCGGATCGCCGCACCATCCCGGACCCCATCCCATGGGCCCCTCCGCCGGCATGATGGGCCCAGCCGGCATGCAGCCGCAAGGGGGACCCGGGATGTGTGGACCGGGACCCACCGGACCCATGGGCCCACACACCCATCCCCAAGGACCCGGAGTACCCGGACAACCGCACATGCACAACGATCCCTTTTACTGTTCGCCATTCGGATCTCACTACTTCAGGTAATTCATGATCCATCGTACTCTCCAAGATGATATCCACCGAACTGATTGTCACCCGCAACTTGCGGCTTTCACCGCACGTCGTTCTCTTAATCAGGATGCAAAACGAATGCCCCTGCGTACTTGCCCCTTGCCCTTTCGAATACAGCTAATTCGCGTTACATCTGCGCCGTGCATGTATCACTAATCCGGTAAAGGGTATTCCCCTCAATTTACTCTATCTGGCCACGCTTAATACTATATAATAGTTTCAAAAAAGGAGGCTTGCACATATTAGGGCTTGACTTGTATCTCTCAGACAAGGTTTGCTTAATGGTACGTCTTGGGAGGATATTTTTGTCGACGAATTGATTTCCGGAATTTCTGGAGCAAAGAATGCAGCCCGGTTGCCATACCTACGGGAGGATTGATCGCGCTAGGCCCGCATCGATCGGGCGGGAATGATTCCGGGTAATGAGTCCGGCGCGATGTAAAAGGCCGAAGGAATTTGCATGTTTGTTCGCACACGGAACAAAGACCGCTATCTCCCGTCCGGCATCGGCTTATCTTTCGTCCGCGCGCAGATTTGAACTTTGATTGCCTGTTTATGCAAATCTCTCTGGAGAGTTCCTCGCGCGCGAGCATCGCGTCTCGTCGTCGCGTACTCTCTTATTTTTACCGTTCGTGCAAAGTTCCGTCTCCTCTGCCGTGTGTCTCGCGTTGTAGCTCGACTCGTCCTTGACAGATATGTCTATCTCTCTTGCATACTTTTTCCACCGCTTTTTTCACGGAGCAGAATGTCGATCGTCGAGAACCAAAGAATACCTCGCTGGCTGGATGATGAATCCGCGTCGATCATGACCCGGAATGCCTCGCTTACGGGTTCAGGATATTTAACAAAGCCGCGCCGGAAGAGCATCAATTCAACCGCGATTAGAGGGGCCGCCGCGCGATATAAATAAATAATCTGTCGTTGTCCGCGATCGTAACAATTTTTCGTCACGCGAAACGGCACTCGCGCCACCGGCGAACATGTTTCCGCGGACCTACGTCGCTTTCTTTCGGGCAACGGTCACGCGAACTTCCGGAAAGAGGTGGATCGCGTGGCACCCGGAAATTCTGGGCTGATCGCAGCCTCGCCCGCGCTCCGAGGGTCCAAGTTTCTCAGGGAAATGTTGCATTCTTCGGAAAACGTCGTTAGACATTCAGTCGACAGGCTTAAGTGCCCACAATCGGCTGATAGGAAGAATAGACTCGAGATTAAAAGGTACTGCTCTTCTCTAAACGCTTTTCTCAAATGAGGATATTTTTTTAATTTATTGTAAGTGGACTGTGGATCTTTATGCATTTATGAAGATATTGATTGGGTGAAATATAAAACAGTAATATATATATTAAATAAATACAAGAATATTGTAAAACGTTGCTTTTAATGTAACAAATTCATCAAGGAATGAAATCAATTTTTATTTTATTATTAGAACATTTTTATTTTCCATAAAGATCCGCAGTCTAATCACAACTATATTTAATTTTTTAAATTTAATTCAACTTTCGACATACATCCTCTCCCACACGTAAGAATCAAATCAATTTTTATATTCTTCCTGCTTCCATCAATCGATGCGAAATATTTTTATTTTCTGTAAAGATCCGCAGTCTGATCAGAACGATATTCAATTTTTTAAATTTAATTCAACTCTCGACATACATCCTCTCCCACACGTAAGGATCAAATCAATTTTTATTTTCTTCCTGCTTCCCACAATCGATACGAAACATTTTTATTTTGCATAAAAATCCGCAGTCTGATCACGACGATATTAAATTTTTTAAATTTAATTTAACCTTCGATATACATGCTCACACATACATAAATACTATCTAGAGAAAAAATTCATAAATCAAAACTTGTTGCTACATTCTACACCCGAATTAAAAAAAAGTCACAAGTCCTTAGTGCATTCGCAGCTTGAACGTGACCGACCATTCCGAGAGGAACTGTCCGTCACCACGATTCTAGTGCCTGCAGGCTTCGGTGGCGTTAGCTACCAGGTACTTCAGGTCTTCTCCGAATAGAGTGTACTTCAGTAGTGTCTGGAATTGTTGGCGGCCACCGGCGATTCTTTTACGGCCCGGCACTTCGTTCCATTCGAATCGTTCGGCAGTCTCTAGCCCACTCTCTTGTAACATAGTAACAGTATACCCGTAGAATCCGTTATCATAGCTAGGATGTTCATCGTGACCGTTGCGCTGCGCCGTGAGCTAATGTGTTCGCGAAGGACACCCAGACGTCGTTGGTAGCTCGTCTTCTTTCAGCTTTGTTTTAAGGATTCTGAAGATTCTTTCGAATCCGAAGTGACTTGCTTTTAGTCACGGTAGTTATTCTTCTAGACCCACCACGGCCCATGGGCCAAAGAGGTTAATATTGTTCTTTACATAGAAAAATTGAATATATCAAATCAAATTACGCGAAAGAAAAAACTCGTGTAAAACTTTCACTTTCTATTAACAAATATTTGAAACCCCTGATTTTTTGTTGCTCTATGGCCCACCAGGCCTAAAAACTTTACGATCCAACCTTTTTCAAAAAAAGTTTAACCACCCCCTGCTCTAGGGCTTAGGGTTTAGGTACCAAGTGCTGTAGGAGAATAATAAAAGGATCACAAAGGTTCTTCAGGGTTCCCAAAGTTTGCGAAGCGATCTTCGGGGCCGTTGTAAAGGGATTCGCGACAGCACAGCCCAGTATCGATGGTTATCGGCCAATTATCGTGAACATGTTCGCGAGTCAGGTGCCCATCATGCTCGGAGACTCGCGGTTCCATCGTTCGTTCAGGTGGCCCGCAGGTGGGAGGCGGCCGTTGCGCAGGTGTACAAGCAGAACGCGAACTTCCTTCCTCGTCTGGAGAACGGACCGGGCCGGACGGGCCGAGAGAGGGCCTGATAGGCGAACCCGGTGACGATTATCCGGTTCTTCTCCTTCGACCTTCCTCGTATCCGGTCTGGACGTCTCTATCGGCTCGACATCATCTCTCCCTGCTCGCTGGCCCGTCTGGTAATCGCGAGGGCTCATTAACATAAGCGTTCCACGCTGCTACATCCGACTCGAGCCACCTCTGCCACCGTGTCGTGACCATTTCGGGCCCCTCGAGCCGCGGCTCTTCGATGGATTCGACGAAACTGGACCCATCGGCCACCGATAACGCCGGGCATTAGCCTAAAAATAGGGGACCCGTGCTGATACGTGTCCCCTTCGCGCTGATTTAGACCTCCGAGACTCCCCTTCGGACTTTTCGTACACGAATTGCCAGCCAATTAGAGAGCACTAAGTTTTATTCACGTAGTTACCCTACCACCGCAGCGGTGAGAATTTATTGCAACACAATTGGTTTAATATAAAGGCACTGAAAATTTGAAACAACAATATTCCCTTTCCACCCGCGTAACAAATTAGCACGATATTTTTCACAAAGCAAATGGGCCATGTTATGTCGGTTAACGACAAAATTATTGGCAAAAAGATATCCTCTATCTGCACATTGTCGACTCGAGTCTTCCGCGCGCAAGATACGAGGAAATTAGCGAACGCTGGTTTTTATTGGCAGAGATAATGGCCGGGTCGCTATTTTTAGGACACTTGAAATTATCAGGGAATTCCTGAGGGTTACCCGGTTGCGATCACGCAGCGACAAAAAGGCTGCGTCCGGTGGGTCTGGGGAAATATTTTTCAGGCTCTTTGTTCGAATGGAACGATCCAATGTTAGAGCTAGTTACGAGAAAGAGGGAGGCGAGTTCGAAACGCGATCGGAAGTCGAACGTCGTCGTTGGGCTTATCTTATCGCGGTTTCTCGGCAGAATAAGAAGGACCTTGATCGGTCTCCGCGACAAACTGAATCGCCACCTTGGCTTCGCGGCGTGCGCGAACCTTTTCGTTACTTCGAGGCAGCCTCGGAGAAAACATCGCGAACATTGAATACAGTTTCCGAGGGAATCGGTATTCATGTCTATGGAAATGAACGCTCAATACCGTCCCATTCCATTAATATTCATAATAACTTTTCAACCTCCTACGCCGGTAACATTACCTGGCGAAAGGTCAGACGGGAATTTCTCGCTTCAAGTACACCTCTTCGTGATTATAACAGTCAGGGTGGTGATCGTTAATGTATCGAAATAACCAACCGTGATACGCCTTTTCTGGTGTACGTGTATTCAAGAGGAATAAGAAATTTCAGTCCAGTTTCTCCGAGTTCTTCATCATTTAATGACACATTAATTTTAACCCTTCGCTGCGTGATTTTTTTTGTTAATTGGAACGAAACAATTGAAAGAAGGCCAGTTTTTATGTGTTTAATTAAGGGAAAAATATTTAAAAACAAATTATAATAACATTTTCGGAAAACTAAACATAAAAGAAACATAGTAAGAAAACACATTGTTAGTTTACTATATATCAGATTTGTTAACTGTATCAGACATGATAAGAAATTATTTTTTCTCTCCGTTGGTTATTAATTAAATGAACGAACATATCGACGTTCCCGAAATTTTCGGGTTGTTACAAAATTAATCACCTCGAGATCCTTCTAGGATCTACGCGTAGAACGTCCGCCTGAATTCAATTGGCCGCCTGTTTACTTTGCACGCAATAAGAGCATCGAGGTGTCCGGGGCCTACAATGATCCCTATAGATAATATTGAGTCATCCAACAAGTTACATCACTTCAACATGTTCCTCTTCCACTAGAGACCGATACGTCCAGCAAGTCACGTTCAAGTATAAAGCAAATAAGGGCGACTGATTAAAAAATAGTGGGGGTCTTATCATCGGTCACTCTTGTATTTTTGAAATATGTTCAAATATATACATTTACGTGGAAAAGGCGAATTTCCCTTTTTTTATCGAAAAACTTCAAACCACCAGAATCGAGTAAAATTTGATTTTCCTGGCCATCCAGTAAAATAAAACCAACATGAAAATTCATGAAACTTCGTAATTTACAAGCCTCCCCAAATTTTTGTGTCCTGTGAATGCATAAAAATCGGCAGTTTCACAATTCTCTTTATATCGTATGTACATACGATCACTCACTATCAACCCCTGTCTGACTCTCACCCCTAATTTCTTTGGAAAAAAATAATTCAGATTACCCCTTCAGGCTCTCACCCCTAATTCGTGTGACAAAATCTGCACTTCAACAATTCTGCTTATGTCGTAATCGTATAAAATACTTCATACAACCCCTATTACACTTCACCCCTAATTTCCTCCCAAAAACTCAACGTTTTAACAATTCTGCTTATGCTACACGTGCATAAAATAATTTAAATTACCTTAGTTACACACTCCCCTTTATTTCTATGAAAAAATTATAAATTTAATAATTCTATTTACATCGTATGCACATAAAATAATTTAGACTGCACTCTCACCGCCTGATTTCTGTGAAAAATTTTCCTTTTACATCGTGTGTGCATAGAATAATTCAGACAGGGTGCTGCGACAGTGTCACTCCWAATTCCTGGGAAGGAATCGCGTCTGGACKAGTGCATTAAATTGAAAGATCAACTAAAAATAATTTAAAAAATTCAGACTAATAAATGATGTTCGAGAAAAGAGATCGCAGTTGAGTGGGTTGGTCGTGGCTCGTGGTAACAGACTTATCAGCCGGCACTAATGTTTACAGTCTAAGTAGCGTATAGCGCGAATAGTGTATTTAAAGAAGCACGACTATCTAATTCCACTTCATTTCGGACTGCCCTCGCACCGCCTGATTTCTGCGAAAAATTTTCCTTTTACATCGTGTGTGCATAGAATAATTCAGACGGGGTGCTGCGACAGTGTCACTCCTAATTCCTGGGAAGGAATCGCGTCTGGACGAGTGCATTAAATTGAAAGATCAACTAAAAATAATTGAAAAATTGAGACTAGTAAAAGATGCTCGAGAAAAGAGATCGCAGTTGAGTGGGTTGGTCGTGGCTCGTGGTAACAGACTTATCAGCCGGCACTAATGTTTACAGTCTAAATAGCGTATAGCGCGAATAGTGTATCTAAAGAGGCACGACTATCTAATTCCACTTCATCAAGATGCGGCGGCAAGATTCACTGGCTGCTAGGGTGTTGTTCCGTGTGCACGCACGTGCATTCCAGTTTTCAAGCTCGCCTTGAACCTGCCCGGTTGCTTGAACAGTTTCACGTGAAACTGGAACCGACCAGCGATACGGCTTGATACGCTGCCTGCACACGGCTTTATGCGCTCTCCGTCCTGGTATCTCCTCCTCGCGTGCCTCTCCGCTCAACTCCGCTTCCATTCCGCTCCACTCCGCACCGACGAAACGAGCCTTTCCTCTTTCCACAATGTTTCCCCCTCGTCATCCACCGATTTACCTGAACCGCGACGCTGCCCGCGGATCCAGGATCGAGCCCGTATCCCTCGATCGTCTGAGGATCTCTTCAGTGGAACGAGATTGCGATCGACTAGATAGATCCTCGAGACTGCTCTCCTAAAATTTATTCTATTGACTAAAACAACGATAGACCGGTGCTTTTAGCGCTCGCCTCTTTCCTGACGCAATCGCGATCACTATTTTACGCATTCGTTAGCACGCTCACTGCCGAATTAAAATCACCGGCAACGTAATTAAAGAAATCAAAACTGGAAAGATATAAATTTATTATTCTGCTTTTATTTTAAGCCTCCTACTTCCTTCTGGTTAAAATTCATATGCAATTATGGGTTGAGCCAGCTCTGTCATCTCAGGTCTCATGGAGACCTATTATTACGGTTTTGGGGTCCTCGTGTTCGTTGTTTACAAAATTCTCATCATTCTCAGATAGCAGTCGCCGCGTTTCTCTATTTCATTTTTGTTGTGCGTTCTTGTCAGATGTATTCCTTCGCTTTCTATTCGTTCTCCTTTCTAAGGAGAACCCCGTTCCTTCATGGTTGTGTTTCAAAATTCATATGAGTGGACCTGGGGTGAGGATCGACAGAAATCGACCTTCCCGGGTGCATGATCGATCCCGGGGAATCGGCGTTCGCCGTTTCAGCAGTGTGTTCGATCCTCCGGGCTATCAGACGGCCGGTTTATCGTGCCGGCGTAGATTCTTATCGTCGGAACCAGTTGTTAACACGTCGGACACGCCGCGGTGTCTGCAGGTTTTCGAGCGGCGCGACAGGGGAATCCGCTTTCAATTAGGATCGCGCGGCTCTCTACTCGTGAAGAACGTAGAGAATCGGGCCAATTATCCACGGATCCGTGCCGGTTTTCGCGGAGACAGTGAGTTAGCGTGGTTTATCGGCCTATGAAATTGTTATCTCCTCGATAATCGATTCTAGCCTCGACCCGAGCACGTTTCTCGCGAACATCGTTTGGCTAAATTAGAGGATCAGGGACTAAACTAGCCGAACAGCCTCGCCAAATTGCACCTGTCTAGCCGAACACCTGCATTCGAACCCTGACTCAGGGTCCTCGCATTGTCGCCTTGTCGTCTCCCGTCCCTCTTCAAGGGTCCGTTAGATAAGTATACCTGGACAGGGATTAGGTTTATCTGCGGGACCAAGCCGGGTTAGAAAGTAATTGGAAAAGACGAAAGAAGCTACTGCGACAATGATCAACTACCTAATCGCTAGAAATTTTGCTTACGACCGCATAGTTTTGGACAAGTAATCGGCTTATGCTGAGTTGTGACATTCTCACAAAGTGCATATTGCTTATGGCTTCATCAGAAAAATATATTTATATTATTGGATATGACAGATTCATAAAAATTCAAGTATGATGCGTGTAAATATTATTTCATTTAATCAGAAGGTTACATGTAGGCTTTATTTATGGTAAACATGAATGGGTGAAACAGGACTTCATAATTTTTTGGAATTCGCATGAAAAAATCGTAAGAAGGTCAATTTTTGTGTTGCATTTAAGGAAAAAATATTTTTAAAAGAATTAAAACAACACTTACAGGAAAATAAACATAAATAAACATAGTGAGAAAACACATTCTTAGTTTAGTACTGTCCAGTTTCTCCGAGTTCTTCAACATTTAATGACACAACAATTTTAACCTTTCGCTGCATAATTTTTTAAATTGGAATGAAAAAATTGAAAGAAGGTCAGTTTTTGGGTGTTCAATTAAGGGAACAATATTTAAAAACAAATTAGAACAACATTTTCAGAAAACTAAACATAAAAGAAATATAGTAAGAAAACACCTAAGCAGCAAAGGGTTAATTGTATTAAAAAATTGTTATTTTGCACCGAGATTCTAGATCAAGAGCGTAGATCTGATGATCCAGGGACTCTTTAAAGATTTCGTACACTAGCTGCGCTGAAGATATCGACCATACGAGATAGATCGTCGAGACAATCGAAATCGAAGGCTCGCTATCGAACGTTCAGGATGATCTCGAACGCCTAGCTGTTGCTTCCTCGTGGATTCGAGCGGATTTTATTTTTGACCGCGGTCCGGTCTATTTCAGCCGATGCCGCTCATCGAATCCCTGCGTCGTTCGAAGACGATCTCCGCTGTTCTAGGCCGACACCGTGGTCAGTTTGTTTGAAAATATGGGCAAAGTTCGTCAGAAAAAGTCCGGATCCATAAAATTTAATTAGCGTCCTTGATAAATACCATATATTAGTTCAAATCCTTTCACGGCTACTGTTTCGATCGTATTCCTGTTCGAATTCGACCGTCGGAAGCTACTTTGGAATATATGCAGGAATTATCCATTTTGTTTATTAAAGCTAGTATTGTAGGTTAGAATCTAGCATCATATGCGGTGCATTACACAATCGGAAGCAGATGCGACTATCCACGCTCTTCCAACTTATCTATATTTGTTTACAAAGTGACTCGACGAGTCTTGTAGGATAGAGTTCTCCGAAAGCTTCAGGGAAAATACACGTATGAAATTGTTGTTGCACCTTTGCGTTAGAATCGTGGCGAATACTTCGAACAGCAACCACTAAATATATTTCTTAGAAATTTCCGAAATCAAATTCTATATTGCTGTTGTCGATACATGTGTTCTTCTCCTAAGAAATAATGGATGACGAAGTCCTTCTAAATGTTCACCTGTTAATTAAAATGCTTGTGCTCGGTTTTCAAATCGCTTACGAACCTGTAACCCTTCAACGACGATGCCCGAGTCTATTCTGACCCAGAGTATCATTCGTAATTTAATTATTCAACTTCTGATTATTTACTCGAATGAATATATCTTTAAAAAGTACCATAAAAATGTGTTAAGAACTTCAATGGTAAAAGTGCGAAAAGGGTGGTCCGTGGTTCTAGGGTTAACAAAGTTATTTAATAGAAAAATGATGTTGTTGAACCTTCGGTTGAAAAATATCGAAAGTTAAACGACGAGGATGAAAGGATGGAGGGTGACACAGGGTTAGCAGTACTCCGAGTTCGATGCTGATTTTTCGCAGGACGGGTAGACAGCATTTGCTACCGGTGTCGTTGGACGAGCGGGAATAATGGCCGATCGTCGAATCGCGAAGCTTGCGGCTATAAATAATGAAATTAGCGCTGCCTGTCCAAATGCAGCACGTGACCTCGCGAATCTCGCCAAGTGTCTGTATATTCCGTAGAGAGCCGTGGGTTCAACCGACCTACCTGCGTCGCGCACACTCTCTCACGGATCAGCGGTTCTCATACCGGCGACGAGTCGTCTTTTTCACTGGGTAATCCTGAAAGTGTGTCATTCTTTGTTCGGATTGGCAGCCTTGGATCCTTGGCGGGCCTCGGGAGGTGTCGCAGTCCTTGGATGGCTGCGCTACCGATCCTGAAACCTTCGGTACTCTGAGATTTTTCAAAATTTCCACGGAATAACAACAACATCAGCGAATTCTAAAACCGAAGTTCGCGAAGCTGCTCGAAACCCTGGCATTGGGTCCAGTAACCAATTACAAGTTACGTAGTCGTTGCAGGCAAATAGCGGTTCATTAAGAGTCGCGTAATCGGAGGAAATATATTCTTCGAAATATTTCCTATTCGTTACATAAAACGGTGTTCCGGCATTGTGCTTCGAGAGGCGCGCCTTCGAAATTCTTATAAAAATCGTTTAACAACGTCGCGGCCTTCCGTCGTGCACCGATCCTCAGATTTCACCGTAGGATCCTTCAGAGACTGGCTTCCGACTAGCGCGTCTACAGAATCCGAATTCGCTTTGTGTCTGGCGGGTGGCGTCGTCGCTGGATCGTTCCGGAGAAATCTGGCAGTTTCGTTTCAATCTGATCGGCGTAACAAGGCCGTGCTCCAAATACGATTGCTCTAAATCTAGCCTCCGCCGGAACAATCCAGCGGAGCCTTTCGAACCTGGAAATAACAGCTGGAGGCGGCCGGTTCTGTTCTCTGCAGATTCGCATCGTCGAAGATCCACGCGGAACTTGGCCGCTGGCTGAACGGTAGTTTCTGTGTAACGCGATTCTCTCGTCCGAAAGGACTCGCTGTCGTTGCGCCGCGTCGCGATTCTTACATCATCCGGGTTGCATAATGCGGCTAGTTGCGTCGCGTGCAGAGTACGCGCGTGAAATCCGCTGGTTGGAAGCAGCATCAGTCTCGCAGCGGTCTGTGGTGTCGTAGTCGTCGCGCCGTGGGATTTTTGGGATCCTCCGTGGATTCTCTCGCCGGTGTACAAGGCAGGCCACTCTCTCTATCAATCGACCGACTGGTGGAACGCCGGCGCTCGCGTAGAAAGCCGCGCCTCCGTCGAGCCGGCGCTCCTACGTGTCCTCGGTTCATTAATTCACGGATAAAGAATCGAAGCCGGGGATGAGAACCGCGAGTGATTTGTCAGTGAAGCAGTTCGTTGGCGTTGGAGTTGGCTCAGGCTGGTCTCTCCTCTCTCTTCTCTCCCTCGCTTCTGCTCGGCTTCATCCTCTTCGTCGTCTTCGTCGTCGTCGTCGTCGTCGTCGGCGGCGTACTCTTCTTCTTCTTTGCCTCGCGCTCTGCTCTCTCCGCGTTCTCAAGGCCGCCTCCTCGAATCCTCCTCCTTCCCTCTTCCCCCACCCACCGCGTTCTCCCCCTCTACATCTCTCCTCCGCCGCCTCCAACTCGACCGTCTCCCCTCCCCCACAACCTCCGGCCGCTCGAGAGTCTTACCTCTAGCTGGCTCCTTCCTCTTGGATATCTCTCCGACCCCTCGCCCCATCGGCCCCCTCTAGTCCCACCGCTTCCCGTCTGTGTTCGACGTGCTTCTAGCCCGCCACCTCGCCCCCAGCCGCCGCGCGAGGGAATCTTAGCGCGCCAGGCCACGACGCGTCGAACTTTCGAGCGTGGAAGTCGATCGAATCTCGGGCCGACTCAGGCCCGAATCAGGCCCAGGATTCGCTTCGATTCTAGTCAATTGGTCCACGCTAATTGAGGTCCACGTGCCCCCACTTGGAACTTTGGGCCCCTCAAACTCGTCTAGCTGATAAGAGAGAGTTGGTTCACTGTTTCACAGTTAGCCACACCAGTTCGAGAGAGTGATAACCCGAAAATCGGGGAGGACCCAGTCTGGCCCATAATTTGGACAGCTCGGGCCCAAACCGTCCCGTCTGGGATCGCGGCACCTCGCGAGACGCGGGAAATGTCGTCCGACCAGTTCCCCCGGGCCCCACCGGGCCCCACAGTATAGCCCCCTCTTCTCACGGTGTTTCGTCGGACCCCCTCTTCTCGGCAAAGGGCCCAGAGACCCGCCATCGGCGTTTTTGCCAGCCGGATTCAGACTGCGCGTCCACCGACGACGCTCTCTCTCGCCAACAGCTTATCCGGACTACACCATGAGGAAGGTTATGGTCGAACCCCCTCCCCTGGCTCTTCCGGCTTCTTTTCGGAAATTCGCTGCTGCTTCTGACGAAGAGGATCTGCAGGGAAAGATGTAGTCCCTCGATCCTTGATCTTGCGAGCGGGCTACTAACACACGATCAAAAAACGTTCGATCTTCAGATTCTGCGGGAGCGTTGTCGAGCTGTTGTTTTTTCGGGGTTGCTTGTAGGTTTTCGGTTTTATATAAATTGCTGGGTGCGATTTTACAGAACGATTTTTATTTTGTAGAAAAATCCGCTGTTTAATTATTGGTTTGACAACTAAATTTTATTGTCTTTCTCAATTCCGAAATTGAAAAATTGCGAATAATTAAGAATTTTTAATCCTATAATTTTAATAAACAATTCTGTTCGAGTAAGGTTTTTTTTGGTGTAGTATTTGATCGATTATGTCATTCTTTCATCAAACGATTTAGTCATTCTTTAATCAGGAAAAAGGGGGTTTCCATAGCATCAGGATTTTCCCGCGTCGCGCGTAGGATCGTACGCGCACGCCAACTACTCTCGGGATATGCAGGAGAACGAGTGGGAGAGGGCAAGGGGGAGGGAGAGCACCTCCACTTTATACCTCGAGGTTTTTTTTTTCGAAAGACGAATCCCGCTCACCTTGAAAGGTACGTCGCGTGGCTCGTCGTCAAGCAGTTCTCGAATGAGCCCTTCGGTCCGTAGGAAACTTCGAAAAGTCGTCCTTGCGTTCTCTGAATTCTTCTCCTCCTCTCTTTTGTCCTCATCCCGGTTTTCACAATTGCAAAACTGCCAATTTGCAATCCCGCGAGTAATTTTATTCTACTCTGTTTACGACAAATTGCGTTAGCCTTCCGGCTGTCTATTGCGCACTATAGATCTTGTTTTCAGTTATAATTACTGAACAACCAAACGAAATCGTCTGCGTCTTTACTTTTTCAAAAATAGAAATTACGAAGAAGGAACAAATGAAATTTTATAAAAACGTTCGATCATTTTTAAATTGGATTCTTCGCGAAGACGGACATCTTCCGAAACACGTAACCGTCTCGATCGTTTCCTCGTCAAAGTTCGACACTCGAAGATTGCGTCACCGGAAGGTCGGCGTCGAGAACGTTCGATCTCTCGGTAATGTAATCGCGAGACCGACGAGTAATGCTCGATCCTCGTCCAGAATTAACGCGCGACGATCTTCTCTCGGCAGATTTCTCGCGGTCAACTCTCTCGCCGAGGCTCGGCGACGCGTCCGTAAATTCACAGTCTTCTAGACTACCTCGAAGGAACCGGAATCGAAGCCGAGGATCTATCAGGCTAAAAGTAAAGTGAAAATCCGGTTCCACGTTGACCGGAGTTTCGATTTCGTTCGCATTTGCATACGTCCAGCGTAAATAAAAGCCGTCTGCACAAATATAGACCTTTGTAGCTGATTTGAGAGGTGGCGCACGGTTAAAGGAAAATTTATTTGCCGCCTCGAACGATCGGTCACGCTCCGAATCACACGAAAATTGCGTTGGACAGATCCAAACGTGCAATTAAACCATGTTTTCGCACAAACGGACGAATTCCTTCGTGGCTGGTTTGTAGAAGTCATTCGACAAAGTTCAATCTTTCTCCTTTGAAAATGATCGCGGAGAATCGCGGTGCACCTCGGTTAAATTTGGGTCCCATGGAAATCACCGACACAGTTTTCACCGACAACATTTCGCCGACTCCAGATTTGACCGACACCGAATTTAATCGACAACGCCTTTAACCGACAGCGGATTTGACCGACAACGATTTTAGATCCGCTGTCGGTTAAAGGCGTTGTCGATTAAATTCGTTGTCGGTCAAATCTGTTGCCGGTGAAAACTGTTTCGGTGATTTCCATGGGACCCGTTAAATTTACACTATCTTGTAAACCCCGAGTTTAATAGATTTGAAGTTACTTCCTAAATTCTTCACTGTCTGTGTCGGTCGTCGGACCATAATCACTCCACTTATTTCCTATAATACACTTGCCTTAGCTGAACTAACAAGAATCGAGAATGAATGCAATACAAAAAAGGAGATGAGGATGTAACTGTTGGCTCCCGATGTACATTTAACCGAGCAATCCTGTACAGGCCGAAAAGTCTCGGTCCACTTACGATAATGTTTCGTAGCAGGGGCGCCAAGACCAACAAACAGGCTTCACAAAAAGAAAAACATGATCATATTGAAAATCTGGGTGCACGTTGGTCCGTGAAAGGGCGGAATAACTCGGTTACGTGGTTCCACGTGCCTCCGAAAGACCCCGGAACCTTCGTAAGCAAGGGCACGTCGTTCGCGGCTTAATCCGGATTTATTCGGCCCCCCTTTATCCGCGGAATGATCACGAGCAACGT
Source organism: Lasioglossum vierecki (assembly GCA_028455595.1). Lineage (NCBI taxonomy): Eukaryota > Metazoa > Arthropoda > Insecta > Hymenoptera > Halictidae > Lasioglossum > Lasioglossum vierecki. The sequence continues at coordinate 6,909,457 of CM052334.1, forward strand.
GGACACGCTACCGTAGTCACATGGTGTGGGCCCCGCTTCCGCGAGTCGTTTTGTCTCGGACTGTACGGTCTCTCTCTTGCGCGCGCACGCGTGGAACGCTCCTGGACCATTTTAGGAACCAGTTTCGAGTGGTTCACGCGGGCCCAGAGGCCCCAGGGCCCCGATTGCGCGTCTCTCGCTGCGATCACCTACCGGGGGACTAATCCTGCTAACGCGCTCGAGGTCACGGCGGAACAGCCGAAGGGAGCTCTTCCATGTCTTCATTCCGCGATGATTTTTTTAACCGTGACGATGTGGCCCAACCAAAGCCTCCGGAGGATTATCCCGGGTTGATTCATCGATCTCGATTAGCGTCTCGAGCTGCCCTTCCTCTTTGGTCACTCGGTTGTTGATATCCGGGATCTTTCGTCACCAGAATAGTTAATTTTTTTTCGTGATAATCTAGATCCAGAATCATATATACGATAGACATTTTTACAAAGTATTTCTGTAAAGACTTCAAAGAGACCGCCTTCTTCTCAGTTAGCCATTCGAAATGGGGAGAGGTCCAGCGTCACCCCGAGTCGCGCTACGTTCCCGTGGACGCCATATGTCGACTAACGGGTCGGGATTTCTCCGATTTCTACTAGAATCAGGAACAGTCTGGTCTGGGGTGGAAAAACACGGAAGGGATTCGTAGGGCAGCCCCAAAGCAGGCGGGAGGATCGCCTTTGTGTTGCACTTGGTGTGGCCGGGTATGGATTCCCACGGGACGTTGCGCACACAACGTCATCTCACGGCTGGCTAGAACTAGCGATGGCTCTGAGTCGCTCCAAAACATTCTCCTAGGTCTGTCAATCTTCCTCGAATAAATAAAAGATAAAATCGTAGGACCGTCTGAAATGCAAGGGTGTGAATGCTGTCAATAAAATGACTATGATCATCAAAATTATCAAACAAGCCCTAAAATTGCTCTGATCGTTACGATCAATAAACAAATCCTTAAAACATAGTGTGAACAATTTATAGTCTAAAATAAAAACGGCTCTAATCGGACCATCGAGCAAATCCTGAAATGTTAGGGCGTAACATTCAAAACTAAAACGATTTTGATCAACGCAACCGCCGAACAAATTAGAAACCATGGGGTGAAAATGTTAACTATATAAACTGACTCTCAAAGGCCCGATCGTGGAACAAGTTTGCTCCGAGACGGGCATCGACAGGGATTGTTGGAGCTCCGTCGAGTTTTCGCACGGGGCCATTGAAAGGGGCCATTTTTCCGGGAAAACTCGAGAGACCCGAGCACATACGCGCGGTCTCACACCGTCGAGGCCACTCTTAGGCCAGCATACGGAGGGAAGAGGCTTCTCTCCCACAGGTTCCCACGTGTTTCCGACCGCAAGCCGCAGTTATAACGGCGCAGTCGCGGCTCGTCGACGAAGGACGACGCCGCGCTGTGCCGCGCACGGTGCGAACGAGTTCGTCGTCCTGCCGCGGTAGCATTAGCAGGAACGCGTCTTTCTGCTGTCTCGCAGGAACACTGTTCCCTTGGAACCCACGCGGGACACTCCATTTCTCCACCCAGACTTACACGAGTCTAACAGAGAACTACTTCGTCCTCTTCGATCTACTTCCGGTCCCTGTTTCCAGGGACTTCCAGTGTGATGGTTTCGGTACTAACATTATTTCCCTAGCTCGATGCACGTTTCGACTTCTTCGCAGTCTTTGATGTGGATGAACTTTCATTCATCAAATTTCATTCATTGATGGACTCTGGCTTCCTTTATAGACTTTGCCATGTGAACGACACATCTTCCTGCAATTTCAGAATTTTCTTCAGGATGTGTCGGTTCGTTATTTCAACATTCTCTTCCAGAATGTGTTGTGGTAGTTATTCTTGCCCCTTCCACAGATTCTATAGCCACTACAGTCATTGCTAGTCTTCTCGATCCTCTTCCTCCTGTATCCAACGAAGATCCCTAAAATTTCAATTCAATTTCTGAGACTGTTTCGCTTTGTTCTTCTCTAGCTCGCGTTCCTGCTCTGTCCTGCCTTCGTCTCATCTCTCTTTCTCTCTCACGTTAGTCTCGTCCAAGCTGTTCTAACGCCTTGGAATGAATCAGCCGGCACTCGGATGGGCGAGTTCGCATGTACCGCGTGCCGGGCAAGGCCGCGTTTTTACGCCGCTCCTTCGTGAAGGAGAATGAACGCTGGCTCGTGCTAGGATGCTTCTCGAGCCACGGACTTTGAATTTTATCGATGGATCACGTACTCCTTCATCAGCGTCGCGATAGATCCTTGTCGCCGCTGACGTCGATCCATCGAGGCTCGAAGCGACCCTTCAGAAATTCTTATTCACCGCGGATCTTTATGCAAAATGTTCTGCATCGATTTGCAAGATATTGCTACAGAGTGTAACTTCCTTTAGAATTTTTTAATGCAACTTTCATGGCGAAACGCGTACCAAGAAAATTAATTGGTACCTTCAAAATTTGGAGTAATATCGGAACAATATTACTAAGCAAATTAATTAGCACTTTTAAAATTTTATACTGGATTTTGTTTGGAATGGCATTGGATCAATTTTGCTTTCTTTATAGTTTACATTTCTTCAACGAAATGTTTACTGCAGAATGTGCACTAAGTAAATTAATTAGCACTTTTAAAATTTTATACTGGTTTTTGTTTGGAATGGCATTGGATCAATTTTGCTTTCTTTATAGTTTACATTTCTTCAACGAAATGTTTACTGCAGAATGTGCACTAAGTAAATTAATTAGCACCTTAAAAATTTCATACTGGATTCTTTTGGAATGGTATTGGATCAATTTTGCTTTCTTTATGGTTCACAATTTTTCAACGCAAAGTTTACTACACAATGTGCATTAGGCAAATTAATTTCTTCAAACTTTCAACTCTAGTCCGAAGATGTCAGGGTCTTCGTTGCTTCCATCATCCGCCCAACAGGCTGTAAGAGATTTCCGGGGTAGAAACCGCGAAGCCTAGATTCATAGCTGCGCAGAAACGGCGTCCGATGTGAAAAGGCGGTTTGTTTCTCGTGCTTGTCTCGCTGCGACAACGATTTCACCTGGTATCGCGGCCATCCGCGAGGATGGTTCTCTCGCACGGAAAAGTGGAGCGGATCGCCGCGCCTCTCGCGCTATCGACGCCCACAGTCCGCTCCGATTTCATCTTCGTTGTTGTCGTCCCCCTGTCCCGCAGCTTGCGGAACAGGTAACCGGAATAATCGTCGCGCAGAAGGAACGGGGCTGGAATCTTCGGGAGAACTCGGGAACCGAGAATGGCGAGAGGCACGCTCTCCGCTAACCCAGTTCCGTATTTGGTTTCGCGAGCAGGCCACGTGATTTTTCTCCGCGTTTTCCACCGACGAACTACCGGTCGCAAGCCGCTCGACGTGATTGAGTCTTCAGCATTTTTTGTCGTGCAGGAACGCTCGGAAATATTGGAGAGGTGGCTAAAAACCGTGCCTTCAAATTTCGTACCTGACAGGTGCGAACTCAATTTGAGCTCCTTCGAAATGCATAGACGCTCGTTCGATAATTCAATTTTTAGCACAGTGTGAAGTTTTATTGATCCTTCGAAACTGCTCCGTGAAAAATTCTTCGGCAACGATATACGTTTCATTCGTAAATTAACGAAATTCTCTCGAGTAATAGAGTGTAATATTTTCTTACAAGAATTGGACGTCTTCCAGACGCCCAGGTTGATTTTTATTATTTCGTTCTTTCGTTAGCAGGAGATTTTATAGGATGTAAGGAAGGGTTATCCCGAAAGGAAAAACCTAAAGCATCGTCATTGTTCATCGCTCTTTCACATAACTCGTATCGCCGAGTCAACCGGAAGCTCGATGACGCGACTCCTGCCAAGGGGCTCTGATAAACGTGGTAATTATAGTACTCGAATTAATACAGTTTTTTTCCTTGAAATCCTCGCTCGTCCTTCGCTGTTGGTATAGATATTGAACGAATATTTTGCATTTTAATTTGCGCAGCAAAATGATCCTTGAATAAAAAAGTACAATTCCAAAACAAGGATCCATTTATTATCAAACGAGTGACATTACCAATCATCAAAAATCTGATAGCGAATCAAAGACGACAATAAATTCATTGCTCCAATTTGAAAAAAAAAATTGGAAAGGGAATCTAACTGCACCTCTATCTTATCAAACGAGCCACCAAAAATCCGATAGCGAAACTTTTCTATCTCGTCCAGCTCTATCCTTTCTCCAAGAATTTCTTCGCTCTGGCAGAAAATTCGCGCGACCACCCGCGGTGATTCGAACTTGGCAAAATCGCTGGAATCGTCGAAAGAATTTTTCAGCGAGAGTTTCGCTGGAAAGTTAGCCGCGGATCGAAAGTCAAGATAATACTTGGAACGCCGGAGATACTTTCCTCGATGGAGGAGGCCGCGCGGGTTTCGCGAGCCATCGGCCCGTAGGAACGCGTTTTCATCGTCATCGTCGAAATAAAAAAGAAACAGAACATCCTGGTTCGTCTCAAAGGGTTCGAGCACGGAGAATCCCGCGGGTGTGCTGGTCTCGCGACCTGTTGCACTTTTTCCGACTCCGCTCGCGAGATATCGAAAATGGAACGTCGCCGTTGTCGTCGTCGCCGGCACCCGGTCACGTGGCCGGTGAAAGTTGTGAACGTCCTCCTCGTCTACGCCCTTAATTCGAGGCTGCGCCGCAACAGGAGTAGAGAACTTCGACAAAAGTTGCAAGCAGTTTCGCGGCAAGTTGCAACGGCCCGTGGATTAAACCGCGAAAGGAGCCTGCGCCTGTCGGGAAGCAAACTTTCCATCTTTCCTCCTCGGTTCCCGCAAATCATTGAGCTAGAAGCGATACTGATCGTTATATCTGTGAATTATTTTCTTCCATTGCTTATCATTCTGTATTGGACGCCTTTCGTTGATCTTCTAACCATCTTAGAAAATATTTCGTAACTTTTCGAATGCAACTTGGTTCGTTTCAATCGGCAGCAGATTTTAGGAGCAGGTGTAATTTAAAACAGTGATGAAAGCGTTAGAAGCATTTGAAAATATTGTTCCATAATTTTTTAATATCTAACCGTCTATATTTTGTAATTTTTTGGAATGCAACTCGGTTCACTTCAATCGGCAGCAGATTTCACGAGCAAGTGTAATTTAAAACAGTGAAACCATTTGAAAATATTGTTCCATAATTTTTAAAAATCTAACCGTCTTGTATTTTGTAATTTTTTGGAATGCCACTCGGTTCACTTCAATGGGTAGGATAATTTAAAAAAATTTACGGGCTGTCGTTGAAGACTTGCATTCTAATTGATCCTTCAATAGTGGAATTTTATATTAATAATCAATGTATTTTAGGAGTGATTAAGTTTTTATATTGTCAATCAATTTTAATAGGATTGAGTAATTCAATGAAACACAGTTAATTTATATAATCGTTAAATTTAGTCAGGAATATTTCACTGTTTGAAAATATAATACATTGGTATTTCGTTGAAATAGCATATTCGTCGAATACGCGGACCATTTGGAATCACCGAGGATAAGTTCTTCTATTTAATCCTTTCGAATTTCGCGTCTCGTTCGAGCGCAATCGGATTTTAATTGTGACTAAAAACGTCAGTCGATTAATTGAACATCGTCCGTTGCGTCGCGGTCGTGTTCACCGCGTCGTAATTTGTTTTCGTTATTGTACTCCGGGCGGAGGAGTTGTCGATCGTCGGTGAGATTGTTAATCAGAGAAAAATCGGCGTGCAAGGGTGAGAGAGAGAAAGAAAGAGAGAACGGTGTTCCCGGTAGGGGAAACGTGAAAGCAAAAGCCAGGCACGTAACCGGGAAGCCACGCGCGTATGCGTGCTGCAAGCGTGCATGCATGTAAACGCGTAGTGACATAACCTTTTGTCAGCCGATTAACCGGGGTCGCCGCGACACGACAACGCTGTCACTTCGCAGAAAACACCTGGCCACCCAGCTCGTCAACAGAGGCTTTCATTTTCTGCGTGTGGTTTTCTTACCCCCATCAGTCGAATCACGCCCACCTTCATAATTAGCTGATTCCGTGACGGGATTACGAAATATTGCTACCGGCGACTTTATCGGCGGAAAGACTTACCTCGAACAGCCTTCGGAATCATCTTTTTTCAAGGATACACAATTTTTGGGCCATCCTGCGCGTTATCCTTAAATTCTTTTACTTCCTTTGCTGTTGTAAAACTCATCTACTCGTTGTTCTCGTAAATGCACAAAGATGCAACTTACTAAGATTATTAAACGAAGAAGGAAGCTTATGGTTATATTGTT
>CM052334.1:6915850-6926805 GCA_028455595.1 Lasioglossum vierecki
AAGTGTTTAATTTTTAATTCTTCACGCAAACCGTAAGAATACATTTAATGGTATAAATTCGTTTAACCCTTAACACTCGAATGGTGACCCTATATAACATCAGAAAACAAGTAAAATTCTTTTGAATGAACAAGTCAAATAAAAAATACTCCAACATGAAACATATATGACCCGGTAGGACCAAAATGGAAGGAGTAAAGTTCGTCTCCGAAGGAAGAAGATGTTTAAAAGACGACGCACGACTCCGGCGGATTCCGAAGGATTTTCACCGGATGAAATCGAACGAGGGCTGATCCCGCGATTTTCGGTCGGGACCGGCAAATATGGTGGACTCCATGGAAACACCATTATCATCGGCGGTGCGTTGGTACTGTTTACACGGAAATGACGGCACGATAAATCCGTACTGTCACGGTCCATCGTTGTCCAGGGGTCTGGAACGCTTATACCGGTTTACGAGCCGCGTCTGAAAGCCCGACCGCCTCGAACGGGTTTATTCGTCGACGTCGTCGAGTGATTTAGGTGTATCCGATCGATCCGCGAAAATTATGTCCGAGGTTGTTTCCCGACTTCCGCTTTTTACCCTTGTCGCTCGAAACACCCACGTTCGAGGAAGGAGAACGCTCTATCGGATTAAACGAAACATTTTCGTAGATAAGCGGCGAGGTGTCACGGTGTTGGCACGAGACGGTGAAAAGGTGCGACGACCGGCGATGGTCTTCCCCATGGGTTTTCCATGGAACTAAGAAGCCGACGTTCGCGGACAACGCCGAGCCGTGAACCGCGTCGCTCATAAGCCGCGTGGGAGGCCGCTAATTTATTGCGCATTAACGTCACTTGTCTCTGACCACGCACAAGACAGCCCGTTGCTGTCCGGCGCGTGTTGTCGCGCCGTTTGCCGGCCAACTATTCCCCTGCACACACCTTACACTCGCGAATTTCGAAGCGTTAATCGGCACGCGAAATTCCCCCCTGGAACAGGCTCCTCAATTAATTTCTCGCAAACCATTTCTTGCGAAAATTTATTTGTCTTCGATTTATCGGGAGTGCACTGAGTAAAGAAAAATGGAAACAAACTGTGCGATGCGTGGTCTTACATTTTAATACCAAATGAGCGCGAATGGTCATCAAAATCAAATTTCATCATTAATTTAATTTCTGATCGAACCTTTGTACCGAGATCGATACTTCTTGTTATAAACTACCTTGCGATCGAGAATCAACAAACACACTCAAAATTAACGTTACTAATTGACGAGGATGATACAGTATTTTTAGTTAGAATGTAATGAGAATCTTTCTGAAATTTTAATATTCTTGTTGGAACAATTATTATAGATTTTAATTTACATTTATAAATTATCTCCAGACTGTAAAGTGTACTTAAATGTACATAAGGGACAGGCGAAACGTGAAAATTCAATTCATTGTATACGTGAGAATTAATTTAAACAAAGCAGTCTTGAAAGTTTTCGAATTATGGATTACGTTTTATAAATACGTATGTAGAGCAAGAATTATTGAGACGCGGGTCCCGATGTAGCGCAGACCTCAAGAAGCCAATTAAGAAGCTTCCGGTAGATAAAGCGATAAGATACAGTGTTAATCAGAAGAAAGTTCTAAACAGAGCCGTCTATTGTGGGCTTCAAAGCTTCGGGGAGTTTCTGTACACAGTGATCGGTGATTCTGTGGACGTAGAATGCGCCTATAAGTTGCACACGAAATATGGTGTCCTGAAGACAATAGGAACATAGTAGATAAGGGTCCAAAAAGCTGTTCAACAGGTTACGGAGGTCTTGATCGTTTTAGAACGAAGAAGCTCTGCAAATTCATCGCAAATAAACTTGCGATCGGCAAAAAACAGCAATTTCAAAATAAGGATTATTTAAAAGAATTATTTTGTTTAGAATACTCCTTAACAAACATGCACCAAAGTCTCCGTAGAAAGAAACGTATGATCCTCCGATATTTAAATAGTTCAATCAATTAAGTTGATGTTCTTGGCTAACTGGTTCGATTAATTTAATTGATTTTGCAATATATTGTTTTCGACGTTTCGGTCTTGGTTTAGACCCTTTTCAAGAAAATAGTGATTGCGTCTGTGAATTATTAAAAAACAAAAGGTAATATTCTGTTGATAAGAACACATTTAAAATAATTTTTGAAATATGTCAACTTACTAGCTTAATGAAATAACTTTAAGATTTATAGGAAAATAATATCAATTAAATCAATTAAAAGAAACTAAATCAATTTAAGATTATATTACAACCATTAAATAAAAAAATCATTATCTAGTCTATTAGTCTGTAAGTTTTTTTGCAAATGATGCAGAAAATGTTTTTGCATGAAGATCATCCTCTATAATCGTTGCTACGAAGCAACAAGTACTTATCAGTGCCGTTTAAAGCCCGGCAATTTCGAAGACGAATGAAAATGTCGATGATCGAAGCTCGCAAGGAAGAATCATCGAAGGGTATCGCGAAATCCGGAAGTGACCGCAGAATTTTCGCGGGCGTATATCGCGGGCGCAACACGCGGCGAGGAATCCTCGGCTTCCTCGCTCGTTCGTCCTTAATTGGGTTCATGCCACCGCGTTAATAAATGCGGCCAGGCAAGTGCATTCTGCGCATTGCGAAGTCCGGCCACGCGTACCCCAGGCCCTTATAAAGGCTCAATCAGCCTGATCCCGATTGAGTCATTAATTGCCTTAAAGAGGGCAAGGCCTTGTCTACGCCGCTAAAATGCAAAGCTGCGAGTCTGACGTACTTACAAGCGCGGCCATTTCATTCACCGAGCCGAATTTCGTGTCCGTGAACGTGTTTCCATCGTTCTGCTCGGACGGGCTGTCCTGTAACGCGACACAACCATAGTCCGACCAGAGAAATCCCCCGTCATCATTTATCCTTAGACTGGGCCACGATGTAGAACCTCTCAAGGCCGAAATTACGGACGTCCTTGTCGACGTAGGGAATTATTTCTGTTTGAAAATTGCAGCACATTTTACTCGGACCTCTCGAGTCCTTTATCGTGGAGTGATTTGATTTATGACAATTTTTTGGAAGGCACGGAACGGTCTGAGGAGGAGTAGAATCTTTGAGAATAATGTTAAAAATGTCTACCTTGAGATAGGACATTATTTCTATTAGAATTTCAACGTGAGAGTCATCCTGGCCATTTTTTAACCATTTAATAATTCAGCATTATCCTTGCGTGAATTTTCAACGAGTTAAAAGGCCTACTATTTTTCCAATTAACTTCCAACAAAAAATTCTCAGATAATGATCTTTTTAGTTACTTCCAGTCCATTTTCTATTCTACCTTTATCAAGTCACGTTCATACGTGGAATCATTAAGATCCAATGAATCGGTTGGATATTTCACAAACGATATAACCGGCGAGCTGATACGATCTCGATAGGCGGTCAGCTCCGAAGGATGTTCGATATTCCTGCATAAATATGCCAGTCGATTTCGATATCTCAAACGTGAACGGCCGAATGTAGCCGTGGTATTTCCCTCGGAGACGAGCAATAATACGAAGACAAGGAATGTCGTTTGCAAAGAAGGATCCCGGTCGGATGCAAACCGTAGCTGCTGCTACTGGCTCCGGTGCATGCATTATGAGCAAAGATGCATTTTCCGTCCACTTTCGCCATTCCGTTTTTACGCGGGACACGCCTCGAGATATTTCAACGACCTCAACCCGTAATGCGACCACTTGCGCTTAATAACCGTGTCGCGGGAGTGAATCACTGGGTCCGATAAACCGTTCCTTCACGATCGTGATTCTTAGGGGATGGGATCATTGGACGATCATTTTTATATCACTGTTGGGAAAGCGAGAAATAGCCAGGGAGAGAATAGAACAACATCTTGAGTTTTCCTTTTGAACAGAATTTTAGAAATTGTTACTTTGGATATAATATAATATTAAATTATCAGGGCATTCTTAGGGGATGGGATCATCGGACGATCATTTTTATATCACTGTTGGGAACGCGAGAAATAGCCAGGAAGAGAATAGAACAACATCTTGAGTTTTTCTTTTGAACAGAATTTTAGAAATTGTTACTTTGGAATATAATATTAAATTATTAGGGCATTCTTAGGGGATGGGATCATCGGACGATCATTTTTATATCACTGTTGGGAAAGCGAGAAATAGCTAGGAAGGGAATAGAACAACATTTGTAGCTTTCATTTTGAACAGAATTTTAGAAATTGTTACTTTGCAATATAATATTAAATTATTCTAGTTTGACTGAATAATCCGTAGATCGACGGATTTACTTGGTCAAAATTACAATTGAAAACGAGTTTTAGGGAAATTTGAAATAAAAAATTTTAAAAGTGCATTTTCTAAAAAATTTTCTAAGTTTTTCGCAGCGATCTAAACGATCCAGTGTCGTCTCGAGATCCTCGACTCTAGGATCGGGGTTTCTGGAGGTTTCAGGGGGTTTCCCGTTGGTGCATCGAGCACACTCGACTCTTTCGCCTGAGCGGCGATGATTCCAGGACGAAGGATGTCGTTATTAGAGAGCGAGAGAGGGAGAACGCCGACAATGCAGCCCGCGCTGAAGGCGCAGGCTTCGTTTCATGCATTATGAGAAAGGAAGCACTTCCCTCTACCAGCATCCCCTATTCTCAGGGCGGCAACACGCGGCCCCGGGCGCTTCCATAACTTCGTTCCATGCCTGTTCCTCCTCTCGTTCCCCGTCGTCTTCGAACCGGGACGCCGTTTTCTCTCTTTTCCAACCACCACCGGGGCTCTACCTTCCCCGTTGTCTTTCCCCCAACCTCTCATCCCCTAGAATGCAACCCCCGCATATATCGCGATCCCGATCAGAACTACGGTACACTTACGACACTCGTAGCCAAGCTTCGACATCGTACATTCCCGGCAACCCCCATTATTATCGCAGAGCAGCGATCATTAGGATTTTATGCATTTACGGTAAAAGTTTCAAGCACCAGATTAAATGAACTTAACAACTCCAATGGATTATTAAAATTATTTAAGCTACCATGAAATGTCTACTTGGCTCCTGTTCATTGCGCACATCAAAAGTGTCTTCCTTGAATACGTTTTACGAAATTCGAAATTATGTTCTGCATATCTTATAAAGCATTTGGATCGCGTTCCAATTCTACGTGGCCAGCGGAGAAGAATAGAACGGTGTGGAAAATTATTTACTCAACATCCAAGTTGCATCAACCCTTCTCGAACGAGGATCGTTTTAGATACCTAGAATACTTTCTTCGAAGAACTGAATCATCGAAGCCTTAAATGGGGACGAAGATTAACGATCAACGGAGATTTGTCTCACTCGATAAAAATTGATTGCAATTAACATAAAGTGTCTGCAATGGAGAATGATTAGCGAGATGCTTGATCATTTTCAGTATTTATGTTCTGTGAAAGACGGGAACGTAAGATACGTCTCACCCAATAAAAATTGATAGGTAATTAATTTACAGTGAAGAATAATTAGCGAGATTTTTGAACGTTGCTTCCGGTGAATTCTGGAGTCGCAGAAAATATTTTCTGAAGCCCACCAGGCCCAAATAAAATATTCGAACGCTAGTTTCAAGGATTGCTCAGCGTCGCTCGCGTACCAGCCTTTCTTCCTGTTGCTCTCAACCCTTCTCGCCAGCCAGTTTCTCCCCTACGTCCCCTTTTTGGCACCGTGTACCCGTTTTTATGCCTCGGAAGTTTGCCCCCTCGTCGCGTTCAATGAATTTCGTGAATCGTTTTTTAGGGGGGCCCGGGATCCTCGCAACCGCGTTCGGCTTCAGACGGCAACGTTCTACGATACTTTTCTCTCTAGCTTCGAACGAAATCTCGACAAAACAGAGAACACCTTCCATGCTCTTTATTAGATTAAGATTATAATTTAATCGAGGAAACGGTGGAAAAGTGGATACGAAAAGTTCAATGGGTGCTTGCATCGTAATAGATTCCCGCCACGGTGAAATACCTTTCGGGAGACCAGCACACCGACCGTGTCCAGGCTCTAAATAACCCTAGAACGCTATAACATACAACGTCCAAGCCGACGTACAACGGAAGAGTGGACATTCATTCGGCCCGTGCCAAATTTCCCCTTTGCTAGGCGGGACAATAGGATCGAGCTTGCTCTTCGATTTACCTGAAGCTGCATCGGCCATTGGTACAGACCGATATTTACCACGGAAACCAGATTCACCCTAATTTCTTTCCGGTAGCATTCTCTTTCGATCTCTCGTACAAAATTCGTCTCGTGCAAACTTGTCAATCGATGATAATCAATTTGACTGATCTTCATCTAGATCTAAATTAATCAGATGACGAAGAATTCTAGAAACGAGTCAAACTATGAGAAACACAACTGAAATTGGTCCAGATTAATTACATCAAATCTATTTTCTCATTATACAAGTCATCATTTTCTGAAGTGATTAAAAAAAGGACTCAGCTAGAGTTATAATTAAGCAGAGATTTTTTATAAGACCACTAGAATATAAGGTTAAAAATCTGTACTAAATAAAAGTTCAATGATGAGGAACATAGCTCAGATTGGTCCAGAGAAATAATTAAAATCCCACGTCTTTTCTTATTGTACAAATAATTCAGAGAAAGAGAACCAAGGTAAACAGACAACAAAATTAATATGAAAATCTGTTCTGAACAGAAATACAACGAGAAACTCAATACGGATTGGTCCAGGATGTTGATTAGCGATCCTTCTTTTCCCAAATCAAAGAAAGAGGAACGACAATCAACCAAGAGCAGAAATAAGCTCGCGACAAGATGAACAAAGATATATTCAAGAGATGAATCGAACAAAGAAGAACATAACTCAGATTGGTCCAGGATGTTGTTAATTAGCGCGATCCTCCTTTCCCCAAATCAAAGAAACAGGACTCAGGGGAAGCAACGATCAACCAAGAGCAGAAAAACGTGTTCAAGTCTGGTCCACAGGACACCCTCGCGGGTCATCATATTCATGAATACAAGTTCGGATTTTGGAATCCGAAATTCCGACACGAATCGCGGCCGAAGAGAGAGCCGGGTCCCCGTTCAAGGCGCAACGCGTGAATTTTTGGATCGCACGCGCGCCTGTGCGTTGCGTAAGCACGAGAACACCGCCGCTGGCGTTTGCACGCACGTGCGACGACGGAATTAGCCAAGACCTCGTTGTCCCCCCGACACAGAGACTCTCTCGTACTCTGGTCGTCCGTTGTCCCCCTGACCGAGGCTTCTTCCTGACAGAGGTCTCTCCAAGACCTCCTCTCGTCCTTTCCTATCCAAACTGCGAGTTTTTTTTTTAATTATTTAACGTCACTTTTTGAATTCTTATGTGAGAATTATTTTGCGACGGGACCTACAGTTTAGAACCACCTTGGGCACCAGAGTATTCAGGTGGCACATGGAATATTTCCAGAGGTGGGTGGGATCGAACCAAACCGCATCAGAAAATTAAAAACGAATTAAGAACAAACCGCGAGTTCGTTCTTATTTTTGAATTCTTATGTGAGAATTATTTTGCGACGGGACCTACAGTTTAGAACCACCTTGGGCACCAGAGTATTCAGGTGGCACATGGAATATTTCCAGAGGTGGGTGAGATCGAACCAAACCGCATCAGAAAATTAAAAACGAATTAAGAACAAACCGCGAGTTCGTTCTTAGTTTTCCTATATGATTCGAAAAAAGAGGACTCGACTAAAGATACAAGTAAGCCTAGAGGTTTAACGAGACCACAAGAATATAAGGTTAAAATTGTGTTCGATGATTGATTCATTCTCTTTTGAACTTAGTTGGAATACTCTGGGCCAACCCAGCCGCCAGAGGATTAAGTAAGATCAAATCGGAGTGATTTGTCATATTGCAATATGCACGAGGATAATCAGATTTATGACGAATTGACTCTCGATATCAAGAATGCATCTATTAATAGATAGCCTAAGATAGTCTAATAAATATCAATCTAAAATTTAAACTAGCCTTCCTCGTCTTAGCTGATATTTCAGGGACTTCGAGTAATTACCGAAATCAACGACAATTTCGCTATGCTTCCCCGCGAATAAAATTTTAACACCGTCAAGAGCCGAAAGTTCTGCGGTTAATCGAAGAAAATCGGGACAGCAAATAGCTACGAGGCTGGAATATTCATGGGAATTACTTTCGCGGCTCCGTTTCTCTGTAGAGGTTCTGCAACATTAAACTTTCCCTCGGAAATAGAACTCCTTTAGATCTAGGTAATCTTGATTATCAATTAATTGGGAGGGGAATGTGTAACGAAGGTGCAATATTTACAGGGAATTTCTATTTGGAACTACCAACCGGAGCTTTAAAAATAATCCGAGATTAAGTTCGATAAAACCGCGGGTATATTTTCTAATGAGATTTCCGTTAGATTCAACTGTGCATTATTCACGTGTGCGAATGCTTATAGTATCTCCAATAAGACTAGTTAGAAAATTTACATCCAATGTTCTTGTATCGTTTGATCTGTGATGAAGAATCCTCAAAAAGTTATTTTATTTATTTATTTAATGACACTTTAACATCAAAGGTCATTAGCAACACGGAACTTAGTATCTTTGATATATTTTTCCTTTCATTTTCATATTTTTTGCATTCCAGTATAAGGTGATTTATATTAACTGGTACTTTACATATATCGCAAATCATGCTTTCCTTTTTACTTAACAAAAGTGAATGGGTTATTTCTGAGTAGCCAATTCTGATTCTAGAAATTGACGTTTGAATTTGACAATCTATTGGACTTGGAAACTAGTTCTCATGAGAATATTTTTATAACTTCACTAAGTTATGTAAGTTTCATCGAGATTAGCGCTGATTCACTTCTCACTGATCAAAAAATATAATTGACTGATGATGTTGCGTGTCATGTTTGGAAATAATCGAAACGGTTCGAGCTGGAGATCTGTCCCCAAGTATGATAATCGATGCAGGATCGATTGTTGGAGGGATGCGACATTGTGCACCTGCTACACGTGTCCAAGGTAGGCACGCGCCGTTCCACCATCCCCTGGCGTTCTTCTCATGTTGCACGCCGGTCTCGGACTTAGCTCCCGCCGCTCGCCTTATCGTTACCAGATCAGTGTTCAATTAATCACGAAATGTGTCTTAATTATTCGAGGCATGCGTGGGCTCGCCGCACAATGCGACGAGATAAATCTTGTCGAACCGAGAATCTACTGGAAGAGATTCCTCTGTCTTCCTCCCTCTCCAGGTGAGACGACTGCAGAGTTAGCGGAGTACACGCAACCGGACTCGCCAGGCAGTCACTCGGTTTTCAAGAAAATCGAATTTTAAGATTCTTCGCGGGTACGCCTGCACTCAACTATCTCTTGCAGTTCATGTTTGTGCTCGTAAACGGCGCCGATAAATTCTGACGACACCGTAACGGTGATCTCACTGCCTCGTATTTGCGTTTCCGAAACTGACGACACACGAAACCAACATTTCCGCTCATTTCTCCACGATCGATTCCAATTTTATGGATAAATTAATGATTTAAAAAAAATTCTTTCTTCCGTTAGTCATCTCTAGAAGTCTATTTTAATTTGTAAACTCTAGAGTCTATAAACCAGCAAAGGAAATAGCCAAACTTAGCAACGTAGGAATAGCTGTATCACTTCAACTTCGTCGTGTAACCTAATTCAGAAGCGATCCCTAACTAGCCTGGTCGTCTACTTCGAAAGCAATCGACTGTGTCTCGAGCGACAGGCGATTCGAAGAAATCGCTCCGTAAAGATGACGCGTCGATAGCGAGACACCGCAGGAGGATCTATAGATCGAGGAGCACGGTGAAAAACGTGGGATAGTCCGAGAGGCCTGGTTTACATTATCCGGAGGCGAGCGTGCCGTGGCGAGGCATGACAAGCGTGAAGAAGCGCGATCCGTTAAGGTGAGACGAGGTGTCTTCTCTCGGCCAGGAAGCCGAGACGAGACAAGACAAGACGAGACGGACTCGTCGTAACAATATCGCATGGCGCGTGGCCTGTTCCAGAGTCACGTGCGCGTTTTCCTCGTCGTCCGAACGCGGCCATAACCGCTCGTAAAATCGCGGCTAGATCGGTCCTCGAGAACACCGAGCACGTGTGCAAGGGATCCCTGGACCCTGGCGGACATCTGCCCGGGTCTCGGAGAACAGATGGGTACGGTGGAATTCCTGTAACCGACGGGGTGGACTCGTGTTCCCATCCAGCTAACAAGCATCGAAGATCGCATAGAATGTGGCTGAGCCAGTCAATGCTCCAGCCAATTTCTTCTGGGACGCATAACCTAGCTCTTTAAGCAATATTATGTGGCTATGTTGCATGAACTTGGAGAATTAGCAAGATGTAGCAATTACTAGGTTGCTTCTGAATTTTTGCTTTGCTCATCTGAGATCTTGTTGAATCCTGCTAACAAGCATCGAAGATCATATACAATGTTGCTGAGCCAGTCAATTCGACACCCAATCTCTTCTTTTTCCCAGAACCTAGCTCTTTAAGCAATATTATGTAGCTATGTTACATGAACTTGGAGAATTAGCAAGATGTAGTAATTACTAGGTTGCTTCTGAATTTTTGCTTTGCTCATCTGAGGTCTTGTTGAATCCTGCTAACAAGCATCGAAGACCATATAGAATGTTGCTGAGCCAGTCAATTCGACACCCAATCTCTTCTTGTACCCAGAACCTAGCTCTTTAAGCAATATTATGTGGCTATGTTGTATGAATTTAAAGAAAAAGAGAATTGGGAGCTATCTGAGCAAGTAAAACACTGAATGTAACACTTGCTAGATAGTAAAAATATTAGATTGCTTTTGACTGCTTGCCTTGCAAGTCTAAGATCTTGCTGAAGTCTAACTGTGCAAGGTGTCTTACGTGTCCACGTTACATCAGCTTGAAAAAGAAAAGCATTGGTAGCTATCGCTACAGGTTGAATGGTGAACG
>CM052334.1:6932561-6945411 GCA_028455595.1 Lasioglossum vierecki
AATGATGAATAGCCTCGGATTCGAGACGCGCGCGCCGTCTTCCTCTCCTTGCTTCTCCCGTCGTCCTTGCGACACAGTGACGAAACGACTAATAATAAATCGCCGTGTGGGGCGAGAAGGAGAGAGGGAAACAGAGAAGGGAAAGGAACGAAGGAAAGGCAACAAAATAAAAGAACAGAGGAGAGGAAAAGAGAAGCAGACAAGCGCCCTTTATTCCGCTTCTGGCCGATTTCTCAGTCTGAAAGACACGCATGGTGAAAGCAGCGGCACAAGTGTCCGGAAGAATTTTGGAAAAGTGAACCCTTTTGCAATGGTAATTGTCCAATTTACGTCACTCGCAAAGGGTCTTTAAAAAACATTTAAGCTCGACCGTTTTCAGAGCAATTGGGGTATTATACAGCTGGGAAAATCGCTCACCTTCTTTGAGATACCACGATCGTTCTCCTCAAGGTTCCGAGTTCTCGCAAAGTGGAATATATTCGGTACAGCTTCCTCTAAATGACTGTTTTTTTATATTGAAACTCTTTAGACCCTTAGTTGGGTCCATTTCGCTTTACAATTTGGTTTTACAAAGTTACCAGTTGATACGTAACATAAGATTTATATTGATAGTTTACAATCTGTAAGATAATTGTGAATACAAACACAAGCCTTAACATTAGGTTTTGCTATAAACATGTTAATATTTAGAGATAGTTGGAAACCCATTTTATATAGGGAATCCAATAATTTGTGCCTCTGATTGTTATACTAAATGACTATTCAGGAATCACGTTTCAATTCCTCCCACTTTTTTAATTAATATTATTTAAATCATAGCTCATTGCAAGTAATTAAAAGAGGATGATGAATTTTTTTTCCTCGGCCTGAAACAATTTTAATTGGACACTACTACGTCTCTAGTATAAGCACGCAAAAACTTATGTTCGTTAGTTTGTTAATTCTGCGATTATAATTTAGTGAAATCAAGTTTCGAAAATTCCTTTGGGATCTTTTCGGATGTCTTTAATGGTCGCAATATTCTCTATCCAAATTTGAAGAAAATCCGAGATAGTGAACTAAGGAACGTCCCATTGGAACGACCCTAATAGAAAACGGACCGCAAACGCCGAGCGTTCGTTCCGTATCAATGGCGAAATGGGAATCTTTTCTTTCTCTATTCTCGGCGCCGTTTCGCCTGGCCTGCTGGTTTCGTCATAGAGAACGGTGAAACGCCACATGCTCGGCACACAATGCCCGCGAAACGGTCCGCGTCTCTCGTGAACAAACAATCCCTTGACTCGAGGTTCCTATAAATGCTCGCGAAACGCCTCCGACATTCGTTAGAGCAATATCGAATTGATGGAAAAATTCTAGTCGACCGTACAGTCGAATTTCATCGTTTTTTCAAATTTATATTTAAACACATGTACCCGTCCATTGTGCGCAACCCTTCGCCTCTAATTTAAGCCGTCGAACATTCAAAAATTCCTACTGGAATACATTTTTAAATAGGTTCCAAATGAACCCTAAAAATTAACTCAATCTTGTTAGAGTTCTCCTGTAGCATTCATCGATTTCTCGCCATGTTTTGGAATTTATTTTTTAAATCTAAGTGACCCTATCATAAAGTGCAATCTTCCATCTATAATATAAGCACTCAAACATTCAAAAATATATATTGCAACACATTTTAAAATGGACTCAGATTGATTCCTTAAAAAAGATTTTGTTAGAGTTCTACTTTAGCATTGGTAGATTTCTCGCCACGTTTTAGAATTTATTTTTTAAATCTAAATGACCCTTTCATAAAGTGCAACCTTCCATCTATAATATAAGCACTCAAACATTCAAAAATATTTATTGCAACACATTTTAAAATGGACTCAGATTGATTCCTTAAAAAAGATTTTGTTAGAGTTCTACTTTAGCATTGGTAGATTTCTCGCCACGTTTTAGAATTTATTTTTTAAATCTAAATGACCCTTTCATAAAGTGCAATCTTCCATCTATAATATAAGCACTCAAACATTCAAAAATATTTATTGCAACACATTTTAAAATGCACTCAGATTGATTCCTTAAAAAAGACTAGATTTTGTTAGAGTTCTACTTTAGCATTGGTCGATTTCTCGCCACGTTTTAGAATTTATTTTTTAAATCTAAATGACCCTTTCATAAAGTGCAACCTTCCATCTTTAATTTAAGCCCTCCAACATTCAAAAATATTTATTGCAACACATTTTAAAATGGACTCAATTGACTCCTTAAAAAAGACTAGATTTTGTCTAAACCCAAGTGACTATGATCTCACAATGAATTTCTCCCTATAGATCACATTGTATCAAAATAGAACAATTTTAATTTCCGTTGAACTTGTTCAAACCACATACACACTCGAATACAGCGTGATGACGAATCACGATCGATTTTTCCGGGGACTGGCGTAACGCGAGAACAATGAGCGTCGATTCTCACAGAACGTAATAGTACGTCGTAAAGCGATGTCGTCGTCACCAGTTCGCAACTTCTGTGGCGGAAAGGTCGGTGCAGCGTCGCATTCCCGGCAGTGAACTTTCGCTCGCGGGAGGACATAGTTCAAAACTCATCGACCGAAGTGATTTGTTTCGATTCCTGCGCGGGTACAATACCCCGTGGCCGTCGTGCCGTTTCGGAGGGGATGTTGCTTCGGCAGGGATCGTAGACAGCAACAGGACACGCGGGAGAGGAAGGTGCTCGCGATTTCGTCACAGAGAGGCGCACCGTTCACTTTTCCAGCAATGGCCACTGGCCGAGTTCGACGCGGCCCGTAGTGGCACGCTGGTTATTGCTCTTTTATGGCTGGCACACATCGCGCGCGCGGCCAACGCTGTTTTCTCCGGTTCGCTTAACAAGCCCGAGCGCTTTCTGTTCCCACGATTGAACTTCAGACGGACTTGTCCTCCGCGACAGCATCCCTCGCAGAAAAACTTCAGAAAGCGTCAATATTTACGCATAACTTCGGATAACGTTCTTCTAAAAATCCTGACGCCATCCCCTGGTTGTACCGTATTTTATCCATATAAGTCCCTAGCACGGGTCTATTAATTTCTAATTTCTATATTTTTCATTATTTTTTGATGGGACTTCGATAACCATATTTGTGGAAGTTTTCTGATTAAAATTATACCAAATATTATATAATTCCGATGATATTTACTTCCGTAATAGACAATTCAAGTTTCGGCCGCGAGGAAGGATAGCGTATGGGAAATAAAGAGTCATTCCTCACATCCGAAACTTTAATTGTCTATTACATCAGTAAATATCATCGGAATTGTATCATATTTGGTATGATTTTTATTAGAAAAATGCCACAAACATGGTCATCGGAATCCCATAAAAAATAATGAATAATAAAGAAGTTAGAAATTCGGATTAAGTGATTTCACTGATGTACCCAAACCGCAATAGTAATGGGTTGGAAATAGATATATTTTCAATAAATACTAACCATCCCTTGGTGCACCTCTTTTGCCAACTACACGTGAAAAGCACCCGGGGGTCAGTTCTCGTATCAGTGAGCTACTTAGTATAATTAATTGCTACACATTTAAGTATTTATTTATTTATTTATTTATGATTTATTTTATTGTGGCCACATTAACAGCTAGGTCATCAACGGTTACATGGTTTACAATCAAATGTATCTGTTTAAGTATTTATTTATTTACTGTTTATTTTAATGTGGTCGCATTGACAGTTAGATCATTAGTGACCACATGATTCATAATCAAAATTGTTTTACGCGTTACTTGTGGTGAGGGTTACAGTTAATGATTATATTGTGATAAGGCGATTGTGATGACGATTTTGACCGACAACGAAAGCAAGTATCGTTGTCGGTCAAAATCGTTGTTGGCCAAAGTAGTTGTCGGTCAATATAGTTGTCGACCAAAGTACTTGTCGGCCAAGCTACTTGTCAGTCAAAATTGTTGTTGGCCAAAGTAGTTGTCAGCCAAAGTAGATGTCGGTCAATATAGTTGTCGACCAAAGTACTTGTCGGCCAAGCTACTTGTCAGTCAAAGTTGTTGTCGGTCAAATCTGGAGTCGGTGAAAACGATGTCTGGGAAATTTGTGTCGGTGATTTCCATGGAACCCGAAGTGCAACGGCGAAGATCGTCCAGGAAGAGGACGATATCGGGTTCGATAAAGTATCGCGGTCGCGAGCACCGATAAATCGTCGGAGCAACGGCGCGATTACTGCTGCGCCAGCGACGAAAGTATAAGGGACCCTGGCAGCCGCTGACTCGGCTGTTACTTCATTCTGGAACGAGTTTCTGCGTGTAATCGAGTCGAGTGTGAGAGAGCCCAGAAGCTTTGTTTCGGGTTAGCCACGGTTACCATTCGCCCGGCACCTGTTACGACGCCGGTCCCAAATCCCAAATCACCCGCCCGAAATTTTTGGCTCACGAGGTGACAGTCCGTACCTCCTCTTCCATCTTCAATTTCCCTGACAGAAAATCGGATCAGGAAGTGCAAAAACATCTCGCTTCAGTCTTTGCACGCTTTTAGACTTTTGAAATGTTTGAAGGTAGGTTTATTATTCTACCATCAAGTACTACTCTCCTGTAAAATTTTTAAAAAGTTAATTTAATTATTGAATTATTTACATTTGTACATTTTCGATATGTACAATTGTCTTGATGGCTGGAGTAAAGTTTGCACTTTCTATCACGGACAGTTTTTCCAGTCAACAATTCAATAATTAAATTAACTTTTTAAAAATATTACAGGAGAGCAGTATTTGATGGGAGAACAATAAAATTTAAATTACGCAATAGTGGAAAATCTATATCCCCAAAATAGAACTGTATAAATTGCGTCTTCCCTGCGAAAGTGGAAGAAACAAATTTTCCATTACATCAGTGCCCGATAACAGTTAATTTGCTTAAGAAATTATCGTAGAAATTGATCTTTAAATAGAGAAACAGTGTCGATGATGGACACTCGTGTCTCTAGATGTGCGAACGTGCCTCGCGAGTAAATTTTCGAGTATACAAGGTGTGTGCAGGCGTAATTTTTTTTTTCGGCTGGTTGTTTTTCGAAGTTTCCGCTCGAGCAGATGGCGGAACGAATTCATCGTCGCCCGAGGCGCTTTGAACGGGTCAGATATACATCTGGCCGAGAAGAAGAAGACCGGGGAAAGTCAATTATCGAGGAAAGTATCGAGGCACACCTTACCTTGCCTAGTCGTTCAATGAAATTGTACTTTCAATTATCGACGCGATTACTCAGGCTCGCGTCAGCGATCGATAAATGCCTCTATCTGCGTCCTTATCAGGCTTAGACGTTACGTAAACGACGTACTCCACTGATAACCGAGCGCCGGTGTGTGCGCGCGTGCGTGTGTGCACGCGCGTGTTTCGACCGTCATTACACCGTCGTGAAAGAATCCGTGTCAATAAGAGAAACAATCGGACTGATTCCTGCACGAGAATCTAAAACCTGTGCGACAAATATTACTCGTCTAACGAGACACTCTTAGACAATTCAATCGTTTACAAACATCCGTATTTTACAGATTAAATATAATTTTTGAAACAGCCTTGCTCTTGATAATCTTGAACGATTACCAAGCTGAAAATATTATTATTATTTATTTTAGATGGACCCTTTTACATAAGTGTTTATAGAAAATGTTGACACGCAGAAAAAGAAAATATAAGAATATAATACCGTTATCACAACAATACTGAATTTTCTATTAAAATTTTCAGACGCAGTTTTCTTCTTTCTTGAGAAAGATCCATATTAGGATCAAAATTTTTTAATGTGTTTTCTTGATCGAACCGTTGAGCTGAGAACATTAATACATCTTCTGTTTTTAATAATTTTACGATCGATAATTGGAATAACATTTGTAATAATATAATACTGGTACAATAGGTAGGTATTATCATATAATCCTGCATAATTGCATTTGAAAATTTTGCAAGGGTCAATGAAAAAATCAATACGATTATAAATAATGCATGATCTCGCAATAATTCGATTTATTGGATTAATTAATCCATAAGTAGATTTAGCTTTAGGTATTTGAAAACCTGCTCTTGTTCTCAGTTCACGTTCCGGTACATCAACAAAATATGTAGGAGTGGGTTCACTAGATTACAAATAATTCTTTGAACAATTTCTTACCTAATAATTTCTGACTAGTTACTGACATTATTAAATTCTGATCGTACGTTGCCTCCATTAAAAATAACCTTGTTAAACTAAAAATAATTTCTTCTCAATAATTTTAATAATTCTCTACTCGATAATTCCTCCTCTAAATTTTATCCAATGATTACCTGAATTATGAAATTGTATATTTATTTCGTTCAGTGAGAATCACTTTTTAAATGTCTTCTTAGACTTCTTCTTGAAGGGTACCTTATAAAAATTTTGGAGTGCATTTATTGAAGCAGACGCAACACTTTCAGTCATGTCTTTCATCAGACTTGTACAATCTCTAGAATTAGCAAAGTTTCAAGATCACGTTCGCGAAGAATCCAGACACTTTAATTGCGACACGATCATCTGCGTACTCGAGACTCACTCTCTCCTATTGTCGTTCAATTCGCGTTTATTCCTCGTGGAATCGCGACGTGCGAACGCTTCCTTGGAGCGGTTCTCCGCGTCTCGAATAAAAAGAACGAGCCAATAAATCCCGGAGTAACGATCCTTCTTCCGTTTTTATAGAGGCGTTCTGTGGACAGTGGTCGCGGTGCCTCAGACCGTTTTACTTTCCTCAAAACAAAAGCTCGTAAAAGCTGCGTTCCAACGCCTGACTGTATACCATACCGTAAGCTTCGCCGTCGAAACGAGTCGCGGTCGTTTCACCGAATGTCAGAGACTCATTGAAACTTTACCATCTGGGATCTCGAGAGTGGTCCATCGATGATCGTTTCGAATGGAAATTTCGTTTCTTGTCCGGAGCTTAGCAGTACGCTAACTAATCTCGTAAAAATATTGCAACAGCAAATCACGACGCCACTATACACACGGTGTTCGCGTAAGCTCGCGGTAGGGGAAGCGATAAAAATTCATAGGGTCTTGATACGAGGCAACTACACCGTTTAACGGAGAAAGTCGATGCGCGTTCGGAACTCCCATTTTCGACAGCGATTCTATAAAACCTCGAATCGCCATAAATATCCACGAAGCAGCGCGCACACTCGTCGCCGTGAGCCCGTGAGACTTTCCTGGTTCCACGTTTCCCGCGGAATCAGGGCGGAATACAAATCAGCCGAGAGGTACCGCGGACTGGAAAGCTGGCCCGCCAATGAAGATATCATTCATCCTAATTGGTGTTAATATCCTAAGTTCGCAGACGCTACACGTACCCCGTAATTTTTCATCGGCGCTATCCGCCGAATAGTGTTCGACGGGTAAATCGCTCGGAAACTCGCCGTGCGGAGAGAAGGAGCGAGATGGAGCGAAGGAACTAGAGAGAGAAAGGAATAACGAGAGTAGTGGAGAGAGAGAGACAGGCTGATGGAACTAGAGAGAGAAGTGGGTGGGGTGAGCGAGAGAGGAGTACGGAACGAAGGAGATAGAAGGAGAGGTCGTTGGTTGAGCGAGAAAGAAATAAAGAGAGGAGACAGAGCGAGAGAGAGAGAGACTCCGAATGCCCATCGCGGAGCCCGTGCGTGTGTGCGCCATTCTTCTATATATAGACTTCGAAAGGGGGGTTAGCATGACTCCCCAGCATTGATCGCAGTGCCACCCCATGAGCAAACCCCTAATAACACCCTCCACCTCCTCTCCTCGGCCCTCCCTCCGCACCAGACTCACCCTCGGCAGCAGCCACCCTTCCAGTCTGAACTGCGCCCTTTGCTAACCCAATCTGAGACCCCTGCAGGCGACGGCTCTCAACCTACGGTTCCCTATGGACGATTCCTCCCTATACGATCCTCCGAGGCCAGCTGGCCAGTCAGCTGATTTCTGCCGGCACGCCAACGTGTGCCGGGACACCCATTAGCCGCGCCAACTAAACCCATTAACCACCACGGGGATAGGAGGACGCCTCCGCGAGAACCCTCTTCGTCCAGCGAGAATCTCGCGGACCTATGAACGGACACCTCTTGCCCAGACATCATCCTTCTCGCTCCCGAACATGTATCGGGATCAAACCTGGTCGAACAGGATTTTTCGCCAGGGACGCTGGGGTGGAATATTTCCCAACTCCCATAGAAACGATTTACTTTGAATTGCTCGCGCATAGTATTTATTATCTCGAAACTTTCAATTACGGCTTTAAGTGTAAATTAAGATAAATTACGATAGGAATAGATTTATTGGATAAAAATAGAAATTGATTTATGTTGGAGTTACATAAAGATCAAGTTAACCCTATTTTATTTATATTTATGTATTTATAATCTCGAAACTTTCAATTAGGGTTTCAAGTATAAATTAAGATAAATTACGATAGGAAATGATTTATTGGATAAAAATAAAAATTGATTTATTGTTGGAGTTATATAAAGTTAACCCTTCAGGGACAACGATGGACTGCCAGTTTGTTTCTGTATGGTCCACGTCATACGATGACACATGTTACAATGATCTCTCGAGGATTGAAAAATGTTTGATATATTCTTCCTTTGATATATTTCACCTTCGAATTTCAAGCACTCCCTCCAGTACGGTTTACGCGTGTCCGAGGGGGTTGATTTCACCCGTCAGGGGGTTGGAAAAGACCCACCATTCGAGGATCACGCGCTTGTTTTCTATGACTCCCACCTGGTCTCGCTCTTTGGGACACTTAGCATCGTGCGTGTCGCGAACAGAACAACTACTTAACCCATTTAGACCTGATGTAATTTGTATGGGATCGTATACTGTTCGTTAAAAAAGATTTACCGGCGTAAACTTACCAGCGTTAGTTACTTCGATCTACTTTTGAATATACACGAGTACTGTGGAATATATGGGGTCGCTCCTGGCAACCCTTACGTAAATTTATTGTTCTCTAACGATTTTTAATCGGTCCTCGGTTTATTTATAATTTAAATGAATTTGTTGTTTTCTTTCACGATTTTCAAACGATCTTCAGTTTATTTGTAAGGAAAGTTGCACGAAATTTGACCAAGTTCAGGTATAAATTGAGAGTGTAAAAAAAGGATGACACGTGGCTACATTTACAATATATAATTAATATATATTATGTATATATATATTAATTATTAACATTCTGTATTAATTCGTCTGGCTATATTTTGTTTTTTTTTTTTAAAAAGATCGGTACCTTCTTCGAAGAAAAATCATTAAATTTTCACGAAAAAGAAATTTCTCTTGACAATGTTTATATCGTTCTCATTATTCCCTGCATTCTGTAAAAAAAAGCTTTATCCGTAATAATACCATTATACCGTAATAAAACCCATAGAACGTTTCCTCGTAAAAAAAAATGGCAATTCTCACGCGACTTACCTGACAATGTTTTGATAGGAATGTATCACTTCGACCAAAATGTGTCGTTTTCTTTAACCTTTAATCAGCGGCGATCAGCTCGTTCAGGAGCGGTTCGCGCGAGTAAAAGTTTTTCATTCAGTGGATTAGTTCCGTATCGGGGGAACGATCTGTCACGATCGTTCACGGTCACGGGGAGGAGACAGGGAGGGAAAAAAGATTCCGAGCCGGCGTGCGACGAATTAATTAGTTCGATCGTGGCGGGCAGCACGTCTTGAATGACGGAGCGAGATAGAGAGGGAGAGAGAATCGGCGTTGCGCTCCACGCGAGCCGGTTTCGGATTATTTCGCGGTGGAACGCGTGTGCGACGTACGTGCTCTGTGCGAAATTACGACTCCAGTACGAACCTTCTTGGAACCTCTACTATCCGAACAGGACATAATAAGCTTCTGCAAGAACATGGGATTATTGTGATAACGTTCTACGGTGATTGTACACGTCCTATTGCTGTCAGGTGAGACCCACACTGTTCATAATCGAGTGAAATAATTATAGTTCGAACATCTATTTTGGGTGTTTATAAAATAATATATGGAATAGCCGTGCATCCATCAACCGCTTAACCAATTCGTTCTTCATCCCGGTAGTGGAGAAGACATTTTCGTACAGGATTTCTTTGAGCTCGGACACCATAATCATATTTGCGATATAATTCTTATACGAGATATTACAATTTAAACCAAATCACTGCATAAAAGACCGTAACATAAACCGAAAACGATGGCAATCCCACATTTGATTTTTGCAAGGAATGGCCGTATTTATTATAACCAAATGTTATGATCTTGTGGAACACTTAGTACAACAGAAAAAATAAAATTTTTATTGGATCGAACCGTTGCGCCGAAATCATTGATATTTTTTTCTGTTTTAATAATCATACAATCAATAACATTTATTAGTACAACGTTCGAAAATTTTATAAATTGCTTTGTTTTGATTTTTTGATCGAACCTGTGCGTCGATATCATAAACTAATTTCTAATCGTTATAAGCGTTCATTTCGATCTGATATTTTTGGAATATTCTGTTGTTACTTTCGATTTTTTGTTTTTACAAATTCAACTATATATAGGGCTGTCTGCCAATACGCATACATACACATTCAACCCTATAATAAAACAAAATCTTTCTATATTATATTTACATAGTATGGATTGTTTGAACTACAGAGTGTTCGAACAATGGACAGTTTAGAAGTGTACTATATAATTATTACATTGTTTCAATAATGTGTCTACTATCGCTTCTTATCGGTAGTTCGTGAAAAATGACGTGGCGATTTTCAATGTTAATATCCAGTGACTCGCAGCGATATTCGGCCATTTTAAAACGGACGATGACTTTTCAAATAAGTAGTCGAACTAATTGGAGTGTTCCAGAAGTAAGAAAAACATTTTTTTTTTAGTTTTGCAATTTGTCAGTTTCGCAGAGAATGTAACAGAAGTTGTTGTTTCTATTGAAAATTTAAAAAATATGTTCTATTTATTTCATCATATGATCATCCGCGAAAGAGTGAACTCCCGTCTATTTTGAATTTTGATCCGGGAAGGGTTGAGAAATCTGCATCCCTTGATAGGATCATTTATGGAACGTTCGTATAACAGATGTTCCTCCGCAATTTCCCTTTGACCATACGCAAAAAATTGAACGAGCAGAAGTAGAATTCTCGAAGAAATGTCTTCCGGCCATTTCGAGTTTTGATCTAGTCGCAGACAAAGCTAGAAAAATCGTTCCCTTCGAGATAGCGCAGGGTCATTTGTAGGGGGTGTTTCAGGGAAGATTGAAATATAGAAATATCATTTTTCTCCGCTTCGGGGATTCATCATCGAGGGGAAAGAGAGAAGGGTTCTTAAAACGTGTCCCCTATTCACAGGGTGGGAACTCTTTTTCCAGAATAAGATAACATTTCAGATGCTTGCTCGGATAATTGCTCAATGAACTGTCTTTAATCGTCTTACTCGGGAACGAAACTCTGCCCGCTCCTGTCTCTGAAATAAACCTGCGAAAATTACCGCGTGCCGCGTCGCTTCGATTCAGCTCCGATTAACCCTGACTGAGCCTTGTTTATTATTAATCCTGCCGTGATGTATTTATAAATAAATTCACCGTTCGAGCAATTTTTCTCACGCGGGGCGATCGATGCTTTAAATTAAAATAGGCTTCGATAATTATAGCAGCTTGTTGACCTTCGGCTCTCCGAAAACTCCGTTAATCGCATTTTATTCGAAACGTTATAAAGATCAATACAGACTCTCGCCAACCGAGTGACACTAATTACACGTTAAAAATTAATCTTTTGCAGTCGGGGCTATTTTATTTGGAAAATTAATTATTTCTTCCAACCTAGAATAATTTCATTGTGCACGATCTTTGTCATTTTATGAATATAAAATTAATATAATACCTCGTGCAATATTTAAACGTGTAGTAATTAATTAATGACAGTGTTTGTATTAGTAGGATATTGCGAATAATGGTATACAATCTAAACAAAAGCGCCACTAGTTCCTCCGACGTAAAAAATTATAATTTTTAACATTTTCAAAAGATTCTCGAGAAATTCTCTTGCACCGTTTTCACAATCCTCGTTGTGTTCGTTATTCTATGCGTTTGGGGACTCCGAAGGTCACAAATAAAAAGGCACTGTCTTGCGAAGCCAATCTAGTTCCCTGAAGAACGCAAATTGGTCACCG
Source organism: Lasioglossum vierecki (assembly GCA_028455595.1). Classification (NCBI taxonomy): domain Eukaryota; kingdom Metazoa; phylum Arthropoda; class Insecta; order Hymenoptera; family Halictidae; genus Lasioglossum; species Lasioglossum vierecki. Next base: position 6,944,739 of record CM052334.1, read on the forward strand.
CCGGTTAAGTTCGCCGCTCAAATTCGCCGGTGCGATGCGATAAATCAGTGCAGTCCAGCAGAAGGAAAACTACGGGCGGATTCCCGTGATCGGTTGCAATCTAGAATCTAGATGAATCAGAGCACGAATGGGAGGAGAAATTTGTCGAGCGCGTCCCTGGTGAACCGTGCACAACAGTAGGTTACCCTTGCAACCCTTGAGCCTCGACCCTTCCCTGGCAAATTCACCCCCTGCCTCTGTACACACGTATACATATATATATACATATAGTATAGAGACAGGGACAGACACACGTTCAGAAGCACCCCCACAGACATGACGCAGTGACGTGTCGTCAGGTCCCACGCCGGCGATTCTCCGGAGACTGAAAAGGCCAAGTTCTTTCTGCCGCAATCGATCTTTCCGATGACATTCACTCGCTACCCGTGTATCGGGCTGGCCGACGCGAAATCTCGCCGATCTACAACGTTTCTGAAGCGGATTTCTACGCCCCGTTAACTCGGTAAAGCTGCGAAAAATCTCGCCAGGGTCTTGGACCCCGAGGAACGGTTTAGCTGATGGTGATTTGCACCGAAATGTCACCCCTCCGGAGGAAATTCCTCTGCGTCTTCGGGATCTCGAAGCTCTTTTTTCAGACAATATTTTTGATAAATTTGGGAGCTTGGGGGAGTTG
>CM052334.1:6945511-6986117 GCA_028455595.1 Lasioglossum vierecki
GCTACGCGATTATTATTGCGAAACAGACCTGCCGGCGCTTGGTTTAGGCGGGTTTTATGCAACGCTGTTTTTCCGGCAAGCGTGACGGTCGACTTCGTCGCTCTAATCCGAACATATAAAGAAATATTGCCTCGCGTTCCGCTTCAACGAGCTGAAACAGCGCGAGACGTTTTCTTTCCCTCGCGAGAGCTCGCGGATCGGTTTCCGCCCGCGAATAAAACGCGCCCGAAATCTTTTGCGTTCAACCACGCTTCTCGCCAAAATTCTCCTCTTCTCTCCCGGCAAACTGAATTTCGTCAGACTCGGGACAGAAATTTCCCAACGAAACGCAATTGTTATTATTCGTCGTGTTCGATCTTCTAATTGGTGCATTTATGTCCGCTTCTGTGAAATTGTACCTGTAACAAAAATAATTGGCAGGCTCGCTAATTTGAATGTATCGATGTACAGTAACTCGAAAAATTATTTGAAATTACCAGAAAAAGTCATTTGGGCGCATAGCGCAAATGATGCTTCAACCCCCTAAGTCAATGATAAATTGAAACTGAAAATAAATTTTTCCAGATACATGTTATTCAACAAATTGTACAACGTTGCGAAACTGTAACCTTTCATCGTGCTCTCATAATGGCTGCGTTTATATCGATTCTGTAAAATTGTACCTGGGATGAAAATAATTGGCAGAGTTCATCAATTTGGAAGTACAGTTCAGCATGCTGGCTCCAGAAATTATTCAATATAGTAGTCGGAAAGAAATGGAAAATTCTCGAAATGTTGAACGAACATTTAACAGTAGTGTCAGTTTACTTGAAATGTTGACAGCGTGAGCAAGCATTTATCCAATTCCCCGCCTCATCGATCCAGTCTCGAAGACATAAATTTGCATAAACAAGCCTACACGAGCGTGCTTCGTTTTTGCAAATTAACTATGGCTATCTAGCGGGCAATAAATTTGAATGTCCGCACGAACACTAATAGAAAGCTGTGTTTCATTATGATCACTTATTTTCGAATAGAAGCAGATAAACAGAGACACCTATAATTTTAGTCTTCCTTAAAAGCGTCTAATCATTATCATTATTCAGTTAGAAAATCAATCTTAACCAATTACCGGTAGTGCACATACTGAGAACATGTTTGACTGGTAGACTTAGCGCATATAGAAAAGTTAATAATGGTCGGATATATAATAATAACAACAGCAACGGCATATAATCAGTAAATATTGATCACGAAACTATGACACGCGTCTGCGACCACGATTTTCAATATGGCCGCCATCTTCCCTTACATAATGTACTCCTATAGTACATTCGCACACAAGTATCCTCGCTAAATAAATAATCGTCTGTGAAAAATGAGAATTCTCACAAACAGTATCTCGCATCATCACTTTACTGCTCTTCCTGTTTTATCGATTTCCACGTTTCCGCGATTAGATACGGCCGCCTTGAATAAAACTCGTTGTTCATAATTTTTTCCTGATAATTTCCCGACGCATATTTTTTAGCGATAGATAGAAAAGAGCAAATAGGAAACTAATTAAACAGCACCACACCGCTCCATATTTCCGCGAATCCGTACTCGGTCGGTTTGCGCGTCGATTGATTGTTTAATTGCCCGCCGGAAAAATTTATTTGCGAACTCTACCGACCGGGCTAATGCATATTGCAATTCTAGTCGGCGACTAGGACCTTGAACCCCGTTCCGTGAACTCGAATATCAAAAACAATCAACCGGTGCATCGCTCGGGGCGGTTTCATCCCTTATAATTCCGCGCGTCCGGATTGCTTTGTTCTTAACTGTGTAATTTCGAATGGAATTCGGAGAGAAGTGTTTCGAACAGTATTGCTCTTACATTTAAATATTACGGTAAAAATAGATATAACATTTTGCGAAGGAGGAACTAATTTTTTAAGATCGTGCTTAATTATTGTAATATTCGTATCTCTGCTTGAAATTTATTCAAACACGTATTCGACCATAATGATGCGAACTAGTGAACTTTAAACTTAAACGACCTTTCGCTTCGGAAATGCAATTCGCCTACACGATATTTAATCAGCAGGGTTGAAAAGCAGTTTTTGTGGACCGGAATCGAATGTTTCCATTCGTGAGTGACTTATCGAGGGTGCATTAATTTCCACGGCCGGACTTTGACGAATAACGAGAGACACACTATCCGACAGTTTCGCATCGCGACGGATGACGTTTCATTTATCTACGGGGTGTCCCATACACGGGCCGAAGTCGTTCCCTTTCCCCATATTTTTGTCTCCATTGGAATAAGCGCGTCTCCAAGGGGTGCGCGAGCAATTCGTCCACTTGTAACCATCCCTTGCAAGCCTATCGATTAATAGTGTCCTCCCTCGATCAAGATCATCATCCCCTAATCATTAACCCTTTGCTGGGATTCTCTAAAATACCAAAACTATTTTTCTCCACCCTCGTGCGAATAATATTAGCTAATTGAAACCTTGTTCAATTAAAATGTAAATATGTAGAAAATGGTGGAGATTATTTTCAAGGCTTGAATCAGTTTTGTTGCTTATCATTTTATGCGTCTATAATTATTATGTTCAAACAATTAAAATTATGTAGATAATTGTCTATATGTGAAGACAAGATTCCCGAATTAATTTGTACATCTAATATTCCACCCTTGTTTTTCACTTTAAGTAGCTTCAAGGGTTGACAGTCCGATGACCCATCGAGAAAATGGACGTCTCTTTCGAACATCGTCGACCATGTTCCCGCGGATTTCATACACATTTTCCCGGCAGGTGGATTTTCCTTTCTACCGCGCGTAAAATACACGCGTTGTAATATCGAGAAATGCGGCCGGGCAAATTTTTAATAACGCCCAAGTCGCGCCGCGAAACTTCTAATTTGAAAACAAGCTCCGCGGATGCTGCCTCTCGCAAAATGCCGACTGAATATCACGGGCTGGCCGCCGCGGCATTCATCGCGGAAATCTATATTGCACAGACCTGCAATTTTTCTGCCTTTGCGCCACGCCACGCAGACCGGCGTGCACTGCCATCGCCGCTGCATCTCCCTGCGCTTCGCGTTACTTTGAGCTACCACCGCTCACGAAATCGCATAAATCTCCGATAATAAAGCGTCGACGAAATATCCGCGACTCGCGAATCAATCCGACGGATCATTAGATTCGACCGCGAATTGCATTTATCCGGAAAAAGTGCAGCCTCCATATTGAGGAATTTCTTCGGACTTGAAAAAATGTTCTTGGGTGATTCGCGGGCTAGATTGTTAATTATGAATGATCGTATTTATTATCAAAGTGAAATATTCATAAAAAATATTTACTAAAAAGTACAGTCTCCATATTGAGGAATTTCTTCGGACTTGAAAAAATGTTCCTGGGTGATTCGCGGGCTAGATTGTTAATTATTAATGATCGTATTTATTATCAAAGTGAAATATTCATAAAAAATATTTACTAAAAAGTGCAGCCTCCATATTGAGGAATTTCTTCGGACTTGAAAAAATATTCCTGGGTGATTCGCGGGCTAGATTGTTAATTATTAATGATCGTATTTATTATCAAAGTGAAATATTCATAATACATATTTACTAAAAAGTGCAGCCTCCATCTTGAGGAATTTCTTCGGACTTGAAAAAATGTTCCTGGGTGATTCGCGGGCTAGATTGTTAATTATTAATGATCGTATTTATTATCAAAGTGAAATATTCATAAAACATATTTACAGTGGATCTAGAAAATATTAGAACACTAAATTTTCCAGTCTAGATAAATAGCCAACGTTCCAATAGTCATCATTTTCTTAAAAACAATAGCACAACGATAAACCTAGCCTCATTTTAAAGCTTGAAGCTTCAGCTTTTGCTATCTACCATTGATTTCTGCTTACGACAATTTCGCACGGCGTGACAAGTGGAACACCCAAGAACATCTAAAAAGATCGTAAAATAGTTTTCGCGAATAAATCTGCCGTAGATTCGAAGTCTCCCCTTTACGACGACATCTTAAAAATTGGTGTGCGAATTTCGTTTGATGAGGGAGAAAATTTTTATTTGAAGTATAAATCGAAGTGTCTGCGCAAAATAAAATATCTTTAATTCGTCGATCAATTAGTTAGGTTGCTGATGGAGAGCTAAGAATAATTAAAATTTGGCGATACCTATGGCGTCTCTAAGAACTCATTATAAGGCAGATGGTTAACGCAAGGGCTGATAAGAGGAGACGCGTTTCCGATTTGTCGGCAGGCGCGAATTCGACGGTCGTCGCGGAAATCAATTAATAAAACCGAGAATGTCGCGAGGAAGCAGAGTCTGCCACCGGTAAGGCGCACGAAATATTCGTGCTCGAACGATGTTACGGAGTAATTTTCAGGATAACTTGAACCGGGAAAAATTTCCGAGCCATTCAGGATTCCGCCCTCGGTTCGTCGTCGTCGTCCTTCTCTTCCTCTTCCTCTCGGGGGTGGTTCCCCGTCCTTGTTCCACCCCCGCGATGCCGACGATTCTTTCGCGTTGTTCGCATTCCCTCTCGCGGCATACTGAGAAAAGTTTTACGTAAACATCGGGCCCGCCCTTTACTTACGTGTACCTGACGATCTCGAGAGAAGGAAAAACAGCGTCGTTCCGAGGATATGTTCGGGAAGAACAAGCGGGATAATGTTTGTCCCTGTTACCCCGCTCCGGGGACACGCAATTGAATCCACGATTAGGGGAATAAACCGAGACCTCCACTCCTCGATCAGCGGGATCGCGAGATTTACCGATCATACGTTCCTGCTCGCAAAGGATGTATTCAACTATTCCGTTGAAATATGGCTGCAGAGAAATTGTGCCATTTTCTACGGTGTTGCCCGGAATTGTTGATAATTGCGAATCTTTATGCAAAATAAAAATGTTCCGCATTGATCGCAAAACATAGAAGTTGAATAAAAATGTCGTTCCCCTTCAACCATTATATACTAACTAATAAATAATAATTAATAATATATAACTAATATAAGCCATTAATAATAACCATAATAAATTGATGCTGATTAGACTGCGGTTGTTTATGCAATTTTTGTAGAGCAATTTGAGGAAATAGAGAAATTGGAATGGAATAAAATCTTTTTCCAATGGTAGCTTTGGCAGACTTGAAATAAATATGTTGCATTAAATTCTGTCAAATTTAATATTCCAGCATTTTTTGATAATTTTCAGAAGCCGTAAATGATCATTCTAGTATTTCAAGTCTCAATTGTCTATTAATAATAAACTGTTAATTTCTAAATTTTGACACAGAATAGCGTCGTTCAATTATAATCAGCGTGACAGCGCGAAAACACGTAGAAGAGTTCGACATTGAATTATTTCTAACAAATATAATGATGACGCAACAGGGAGCACTATAAATCGTATATTCGGCAGCGGGGAAATTAAAATCATTTTTCCGCCGGTATCGGAAAATCGCAAATTATTATTGGTATTATTATTATTATTGTAATCCTCTATGCTAACGAATTTCGACAATATAGGGTTGAAAACGGACACGAAACACTAAATAGACAGCAATCATTCTTTTCGATTTTTCGGACGTAGTACGATTTCCTTAGTCGATTATGGTGAAACTAGTTATTCGTAATTTCCCGAACCGCGAGTTCGAGAAATCAAAAGCTTGCGGGTCGACGTGAAATTACAAGATAATAGGAGGTAAAAACGTGTTAAGACGTTTTTAATTGTCTCGTTATCCCATTCGAATGTGGCAAAGTGGTTTAAGACAAATTAGAAAGAAGTACGTAAGAACGGAGAGCGCATTAAGTAAACGAGCATATTCCAGCAACGGATTCATTACCTGGCCAGTTCGGGTTGCTAATGTGTTTCTGGCACAGAGAGGCAGAAATTTGATTGGCGTGTACGGTGTGTCTAAATAATTGTCTAATTGAATCCGATGAACCGGGGATGCTTTTATAGGTTCGTTTCTAGCCTCGAATATTTATCTGGAATCATTAAACATCGCAGAAAATGTTGAGTATCGACACCGGGGCGGGTCAAATATTATTTCCATCCTGAAATTCCACTCCATTTCGACCGAACGACGATCGGGGAAGGGGGTGGATTGATCGCATCGCAAAGATACAGAAACAAAATTACAAAATATTTCGTGTCGACTAAAACCTCTGCGATCCTTACGATCACCTCGACGTACCAAAAAATCCAGTGTCGATGACTCCCTCGAACCATTCAGCGTTATTAACCCTTAGCAGTCGAGTCACCGTTAAAAAATTCTGTACCATTATTCATAGTATTGTTTACATTATTAAATTACATTGATAACTAATCGATTGCCACACATTTAAGTATTACAAATTTCATATTCATAACATGAATATAAACATGAATATGAACATGAATATGAACATAATATGAAACAAAATCATGTACGATGGAATTATTCTACATCGGAGGAAATGTTTAATTTTTCAAATTAAAATAGCTCAGACTGCAAAGGGTTAAGTATCGACATGGACATTGCCTCTCACACGTTCCTCGTGGTGCATCTACGTTTCTGCATATTGCAAAACGATCGATTTTTGTCTGTGTGGTGACACGTGTCACTTTTCAAAACGTTCTAAATAAATAGACTTTAAATCGTGTGCAGTTATAACACAAAACTGGATACACGTGCAATTGAAAGCAGTGGAAAGATGAGAAAATTTCCGACAAATTTGAAATCTGAACGAAGAAAGTCTTATTTGGCTCCTGTGTCTTCGTTTCGATATCGTAATAAAACTGTGTAATTATTAACGTGAAGCACGCGAGATTTAAACTATTACTCGCACCGTGAAATTTCGCTCGGTTTCGACCGGGCTGAGAGAGAAGTTGATCGAATTGCCTGTACGTCCGCGAGCTCTGAAAAAAATTGGAAATTATTTCGAACGATTCGCGTATCAGAGATCTTCGGAAAAAAGGAAACTGTGGAGACAATAGCGAAAAGAGAAGATCAAAAGGAGGAAAGGCGAAGAGAAACGAAGACAGAAGGGGACTGGAGACTCGGGGGAAGGTTGAGAACCTCTATGGGAGCTTGGGTAATAAAATGAGGGCCCCTGCTCTCCCCCGGGGGTGGGGCCCCCTCGATAACCCATATTGTACCCCCCATCCCCTGGCTCTCCCTCCCTGGCTCGCCCCTCTCGCCACCGCCCCTGGCCGTATATACTCCGATCGGCCGGAAGAGTTTTGTCCCGGGCCGACCGTCCAGAGAGAAATCAACCGACGCCTATCTCACGGCCTACCGATGCTCGAAAATTTCTGAAAAATGGTGGCGATGTAGCCCGGAATTTTCCCGAATTTTCCATATACGGCACCGGCTAGTCCGCCGTCGAGTTCCGGTCGCAAACGATTTTCGTAAGAAAATCGAGAGGTGGAGCGCGCCGACAATACTTTCCCGCCGGCGTATATACACGATCATATACCACCCCTAGTCTCCCCACACCCCCCCTAACAACAGTAGGGTGGTACAGTCCTGGTGAAAAGCCGACGGCAACCCCGGGTCTGGTACAGCCCGCACAAAGACCGACGCCCTGCCAGGCAGGCGAAAAATGGAAGGGAAAAAAACGTCCTGCTCTCTCTCTGCCTGCCGAGGAAAGAGAGACGAGAGGAGAGAGAGAGAGGGTGGGAGAAATTATTGGCGGTGAATCGTTTCTGGGACGAGGACCCCGGGAACGATTCGGAGATAATACAAAGTGCAGGACTTTTTCCTTTTTCTTCCTGCGAGCACGCGGTCGCATTTTCGAAGTTTCTGCCCCTTTCCTGCCAGGACCATCGTGCTTTATATTTTGTTTAATATTCGCCGTTAGTCCTTGTCCATCTGCAGAGTCCTCGATCTCTCTCTCTCTCTTTCGATGCTAGGTTCTCTAGAGAGAGGTCTCTTTGGAAGATCGATGCTCGGGGCGGAGACACACGAAAAATTAAGGGTGAACAAGAGCACGCACTGTGGAATGATATAGTTGTTTTCTTCGGATAGTCAGGAGATAGTTGAACCCTTTAGATGATGCGACTGATTTTTCGTTCCGTGCGAGGCGCGAGAGTGTCGTCCTACTTGCATACGATTAATAGACTGCGGATTTTATGCATTTGTGGTGACCACGAGTGGGTGCAACTTTTTGAAGCAAGAGATGAATTAAAAGAAGCTAACACGAAGTTATTAAAGAAATTTTTCTTTTGGCTTCTGTTCATTGTAATCGATGGGGACAATTTTTATTTTCCATAGAAAATCCTTAGTCTACCGATGATTAACACGCGGGGATGGTTATTAAAAATAATTGTCACGAAGCTAATGCCACCGAGTATCAATTTGTTAATACTGGAATTAACCAGATAGTTTAATGTGAGAACTTCGTCGTCTCTAAATATTTAATACTAAACCTGTCAAGCGCTAAAACTGATTAGTATTTCTTGTATTATAAACATGACAATGTTTCAATTACTATATAATTGTATTCAATTAATCGTTTTTGATTACAATATAATTTCAATAACTATAAACAGAAAAATTTGAAACTATTCATTTTGACCAGCAGTGGTAGGTTCGGTGTTTATAAAGTACAGATTTCGAAAACCTGTAAAAATGTTAATAGAAAAAATTGCTCCATCACGTTTAAATGCATTTCGTGAAATAAAAAAATTATTATAAATAATTTCTATAATTATGAACAAAAAATTTGAATTGCAGTAGGTTCAGTGTAGAAGAAAAGTACAGATTTTGCAAACGGATGTAGTTGTTGACATAATTGAAATTGAAATAAACTTTTTCGGAAGGATTTTTGAAACAACAGATAATTGGGAGGTTCACTATTTTCCTCGCCGATTCCACAGTACATCGCGGCGTGAATCGATGACGAAAATATTCGACCGCGTCTCTCGCGAGCCCCCAGGTTCCCGAATAGACCGTTTTTTGGTACCTGCTAACAGGCTGGAATTATGCCGGATTCTTTCTCCTTTTCTCCGACGACGGAATCGAACCGGAATCGGGGAGACGCTCGAGGAGACTCTGATGATCCTCTCCTTCCAGGGGTATTTCTTTTTCTTTCTTTTCCCCTTTTGCTTTTCTTCCCCTTTTTTTCCACCTCCCGTTTTCGTGTTCGGCGGCAGTGTCTCTCGCGCTCGAAACGGACAGACGGAGAAAGAGATACACAGGTCTCGTTGCCGATTCTCGGAAAAACTCGCATGATTTGTGGATAGATGTAAATATCCTCGGAACACTAGAATATTATCGGAACACCCATTATATCTGGACTCTCCGTGGCCCATGCAGTATTTATCAGGTTCCCGGAAGAATTTGTTGTTTCTCGATTTGGTATTCCGCGTCCGTAATGTGGGATTCGTTTGGATACAATTTTGTATGTACATGTTCGAGAGTTCTGCGTTCTTGCGCACCGGTTGGCCAAAACAATTTCGTTGGCACTGTTATCCGTGAATTTGAATTTGTGGATGTTCTCCATATTCCCATGCCATTCGTCTTTTGAAACAATTTCTTCAAGCCTATCAATTAACGCGTACCAATTGTTTTCAAAAAATGAGTACGTTTTCAAAAAATGACTTGCTTCGAGTTCGTGCTAGTTTTATGGTTACCGGTCCTACAGAGTGTTCCAAAACTATGTTTCCTTGGAAGGGATAATTCTTGAGGTGATTTAAAGAAACTTTTTCCTTTGCGAAAATCTCCGCGGCTTTGTCAGAGTTATCAACGAAGCAGCGTCGACCGAACTGGAATCCGTCCATAGTAGCCGCGCCCTGATTGGTCCGTGTTTTTCGTGAATAGCTCCTCGACAATACCACGGATATAATTTTCGCAAAGGAAAAGCTGGTTTAAATGACTTAGAAACCATCCCCTTGAAGGAAGTAGATTTTTTAAACAACCTGTATATTTAATGTACTTAGATATCTCTTCTCTTATCAATTCTATATCTGCATAAATCAAAGACAACTTAATTTTGGTTAGTTCCCTGTGTACACCGAACAATTGTGTATTTTAATATACAGAAATTATAGTAGAATAAAGTATAACATATATCGAAGAGAAATCAATTTTTATTTCACTCGAGCCGGTTGCGAAGCAGGTAGAAAATTATTATTTTTCATAATCCGCGGAGATCATTTCTGCAAAGGAAAAGCTGGTTTAAATGACTTCGAAACCATCCCCTTGAAGGAAGTACATTTTTTAAACAACCTGTATATTTAATGTATTTAGATGTCTCTTCTCTTATCAATTCTATATCTGCATAAATTAAAGACAACTTAATTTTGGATACCTGCCTCTGTGCACCAAACAATTGTGTATTTTAATTTACAGAAATTATAGTAGAATAAAGTATAACATATTCCGAAGAGAAATCAATTTCTATTTCACTCGAACCGGTTGCGATGCAGGTAGAAAATTGTTATTTTGTCGTAATCCGCTGTCTATCTGCGAGTATTAAAATTAGAAGTATATCTCGATGAAATAATCTCGTCTATCGAACCCACACTGCAACAAAAATCATGCTCGATCCGAGCAAACGCGGTCTTGTCATTGGCCGAAAGCACCACACACCGGTCGCATGTAATGCCAGGTACACCAGTGTTAAAGGGCGTTCGATCAATCACGCGAATCGCCGCGGTTGGACAGGTAAGATGCAACGAGGCTATGCATTTAAGCGTCCGCGTTCCTCGGCTTACGCCAGTTTTTCCTCCTCCCTTTCTCTCTTCCGGGTTTGCAATATCGTGTAAGAGAGACTCCATGGATTTTCATCCCCCCCTGTGTTTTTATTTCCGTCAGAATTTTCGGTTCTATCCGCGCGCGGGTTTTCTCCGTTCAGGTTATTACGATGCAACGACGGGGCGCGGATTTTCGCATTTTTCTCGGCCGCTACACCCCCGTCACCCCTTTATGCAACCAACCCCCTCGGCTATGCAACCGCTGCTATTTCGACGCTGGACAAATTGAATTTAACTCGGGGGGGTTGCTAATACAACCGGTGCCGAAAGAGCACGCGACTCGCTTTATCCGCGGAGCATCGCGGAAATCAACGATGATTTGTGCGTCTCTGCCGGCGGCGCGGCGCCCGACGTCGGATTTTACGCCCCTTTTTCACCGGCCCGAATCGAGATTGAATTTCTTGCGAGTTGTCGCGATCCCGCGCCCCATCGGCCGCGATTTTTTTGCCGGAACACTTTCGAGCTAACGGAACTCGGAGACCGGGTGACGCGAGGATCCGATCGATATCCTCGTGGATCATCCACTGCGCGGGGATCTCGAGGTTAAATCGACGGGGTTTTATGTCGGCTTCATCCCTTGTTCTAGAATTTCGAGTAGTGATCAGGAACTCGTACGAAATCTGCTGAACATTTATGTTATTAATAAATAGCCGATTTTATGACAAAAAAAAAGAGTGATCAAAATTCAATATAGTATAAGAATGGTTAAAAGATTTCAATAATGTCGACATACTATTTCGAATGTATGAAAATCTGAATTGAAAAATTGAACATGTATGTTATTAATAAATCGCCGATTTTATGACAAAAAAATGGGTGGTCAAAATTCAATATAGTGGAAGAATGGTTAAAAAAGTTCAATAATGTCGACATACTATTTTGAATGTATGAAAATCTGCTGAACATGTATGTTATTAATAAATCGCTGACTTAATGCATTTATAACAAAAATGAATGGTCGTAATTCAAAATAGTGACGCGATTAAAAGAGATCAATTAATGTCTGTATTCCGAATATACAAAAATTTGATTATTTTTAAATTCCTGAATTTTATTCATTACATTTACGTTGAAATGAAATTCAATTTTCACGTAGACAATATTTGGCTGTTGGAGTAAATTATGGCAGATCTTTATGCAAAATGAAGAATGTGTGCGTAGTACGCTTTTAATATATACACTTTTTTTTAAATTATACCTATTTTGTTGCTAGAAAATTAATCATGCTGTGACAACTTTTACAGGCACCTTTTTAAAAAAATTTTCGTGGTACATTATCATGGTACTCAATCGATGTAGACACGCATTTATCGAAATTAATTTTCACACCCTGGAAAAAACAGGATAGACATCCCGCCGCGAGTTCTGCAAAACACCCTCGCAAAATATAACGCATAAAGTTGGAGTGAATTAATCGGCAGGTTCCCCCCGCGACAATCAGAAAACGTTTACCAGCGAGCTAATCATCGTGTCACACAATTTTCAATGCACTAATAGATAAATTCATAGTTGCCTTCCGCGCATTGGCAATACGAATCGAATCACAGTACACTTACACGCATCGATCACAGTGCGGTAGAGGCTTGTTCGCCCGGAATTGCCGGTTAACAAGCTAACAAATTAGATGACAGTTTCATCAACCTGCATTTACGAGCGTTTTCGATGCCCTTTCCATCTCGCCGTGACGATCATCGGGTATGGGGGATCTTTCTACTGGAAAATTGCATAGCTCGTGGAAACTTGCGATTTTGTTCGTAGATCGTGTTGTTTATCAAATAGAACGTACAGGTTTGGCAAATAACGGTCGCGGGGACGAGTTCCACGGGACAAATGGGACTCGGTCTTTCCATTTAACGGTAGAACGTCGACAAAATGACTTTACACAGCGAGCTAACAACGCGTACACGTTTATCGACGTTCCGGCATAGTGAAATCCAGTAGACTCCACAGTGCACGGTTTCTTTTCATACGTACACGTGTGTCGGTGTACGTGCACAACACCCTCGCGATCTCTGTGCGCACGGGCTCGCATTACGTATCGATCTAGCGTTCTATGCGGAGCGTGTCTTAGAAGGCATGTTGCTTTGTATGAAAGCTCGGAAAGTTACGTTACAAAATACCGCCTCGTTCTACGGAAGGATCGACAGCCGTACACCAAGCGACGAGCCACAATGCTACGAAAATCCGCAGAGAAAGCACCTCGGCAATATCGCGGATACGCGTTCCTCCCGTGGAAAGTTCGTTCCTCGAATCTTTGCGAATACCGCGAGTTGTGTCAGTCTCTTACAATTACGGTAGACTAGACTTTTTAGATCGTTTTCGGATCTTCGTTTCGATGCTGTTGTCTTTGACTCCGTGCGAAATTTCATTCTGTAAACGAGAAATTATTTATTTAAATTAATACCGAGATGAATTTTTCGTGATTTATTCAACGCAAACGAATTTAGTGCAGAGATTTTTTCGAATTAAGGTACGAAAATTGTCAGCAGAGACTTGGTTGTCATTCAATTTTCATTTGAATCAACAAGAACACCGAGACCGTGACCATTCTAATAAGTAATTAATGTTCGCTGTGAATAGACTTTTTAGATCGATTTCGGATCTTCGTTTCGATGCTGTTGTCTTTGACTCCGTGCGAAATTTCATTCTGTAAACGAGAAATTATTTATTTAAATTAATACCGAGATGAATTTTTCGTGATTTATTCAACGCAAACGAATTTAGTGCAGAGATTTTTTCGAATTAAGGTACGAAAATTGTCAGCAGAGACTTGGTTGTCATTCAATTTTCATTTGAATCAACAAGAACACCGAGACCGTGACCATTCTAATAAGTAATTAATGTTCGCTGTGAATAGACTTTTTAGATCGATTTCGGATCTTCGTTTCGATGCTGTTGATTTTGACTTCGTGCGCAATTTCATTCTGTAAACGAGAAATTATTTATTTTAATTCCTATCGTAATGATTTTTCTTTTATTTATTCAACGCAAACGAATTTAGTGCAGAGATTTTTTCGAATTAAGGTACGAAAATTGTCAGCAGAGACTTGGTTGTCTTTCAATTTTTATTTGGATCGACAAAAGAATTAATTTTTAATATTTATTATTTAATTTTTCATTCGAAAAATTAATTTATGTTCGCTGTGAGTAGACTTACGGTAGAGTAGACTTTTTAAATTGTTTTGCGAAAATCCGAAATCTCATTCTGTAAACGAGAAATTATTTATTTAAATTCCTAAAGAGATGAATTTTTAGTGATTTATTCATTCAAAACGAATTAAGTGCAGAGACTTTTTCGAATTAAGGTACGAAATTTGTCAGCAGCGACCCGGTCGTTATTCAATCCTTATAGTTGAACATCATTCGCGTCATATTCATATAATGGTGAATCGACAAGAACACCGAGACCGTGACCATTCGAAAAATTAATTAATTTTCGCTGTGACGAATGAAATTTGCACACCTAACATTTAATCGCAGCGGCGTCATGCTACATTCCCGTTTCCGATGTTGATTGAAATAATATCGATTGAAAAATTAGTATTACGTCCGTCGTTGGCGGAGCATCTGAAAACGAGTTATTCAAGAACGTTTATCAAAACGAGTTTCGCGTGCAAGACAAGTACGAATAAGCTTTGAACTGTGAATTATCTGCGTAAATAGTACAAACGAATATCATATTCGTAATATCAATTCAACTGTCATAATTATTTAATATTGTTGTATTGGAGCGTAACGTAAATACGTTCGGTTGTGTGTCGGTATCTCTTTTTATTTATTAATAGAGCGCAGAATTATATTCGATCGATTATGTAATTACTGACTGCCAGTGGCTTCTTTCAATTGTTGACAGCGATTCGTAGTTGAATTGTTAAGATTAGAACATATTTGCAGTGGAATTCCAGATTCGAGAAATTATCGATGTTTAAATAGTCATCATTTTGTTAAAAGCAATAGCACAACAATGAACTTAGTCTCATTTTAAAGCTTGAAACTTCTGCTTTTTCCAAATATCATTGATTTATGCCTACGACAATTCTACACGCCGTGACAAATGGAAAATCGAAAACATGTTTCCTCTCGTAAATTCTATCGATTCAATCGTCACTAAAAATTTTGAAAAATATGTTTCGTCAATGAAACCTTTGAAAATTGTTTGGAAATTTAAAAGTTACTGTACGATTTTTCTCAGTCATTTTATTAACATTTAAACGAAAGGTGTACTTCACACAAGCTACACCCCCGAACTTGGTCCCGTTTTTCTTCCATAAAACCATAAAAAAAGGGGAGGTTTCAATCTCCAAATCCACTGAAGATTCATTGCCAGAACATTTTTTAAATGTTTCTACAGAGATTTCAGTTTGTCCAATTTTTGAGGAAAAACGGGTCTTCAGTTTCTCAACTGCCACATCGTGTAAAAATGTTTTAGAGAGAAACGAATAACAGTGTGCGAACGTAGAGTCTTCAAACTTTAAAACGAGCCGAAGTTTGTTCCCGTGCGATTGTTTTTTACGAGATTACAACAGGTTAAATATTTCTCGAGATTCAGAAACTTGGATGTCCAAAGAATTTTTCTCGTTTTTCGCGCGATGGGTCGAAGATGGCGCATGGACGAAAAATTTAATAGCGGAACAAGTGGTCGGCGGTCAGTGTATTCCAGATTAATTGCTATTTGCCTAGCTGTGTTAGTCCAGCGATATGCAACGGTCCCCGATGCCACGGTTGCAATCGATAACGCACCCTTACAGCGCTCTCGGAATATTAGCGACCCCCGCAACGTCCGCCAATTATCGTTTTCGCACTTTTCCTTCCCGCGATAACGACGAGATCGAACTTCACCAAGTTTGGGCTGTTGCGAGGCATTGTTCGGGTATTCGTCTTTCTCTGGAACCCCATCTTTGATCGACGCAACGTTTCCCCACCGATCTCAGCTCCGCTTGCCAGAAATATCAATTTGCACGAGAGTGGCAACAGTTTGCTTGATTTGGCACGGCGCGGCTCACGCTCCGAAATAAATCTTCGCTGGCTGCTACTAACGCTGCCTGGAAACCGATTGTCTGGGCCAGCCTGACGCCGGTTAGTCGACCATCGGTCGAGTTTGTTTCATCCCTGGGAAACCACCCTTTCGTCTTGGTTCTCCTGTTGATTGCTCCAAAGAGAATTTTTCAAACAATAATACGAACAATATCTAAGACAGTTGTCCCTATGGAATTGCTGAGGGTAAATTATTTATTGTACTTTATCACGTGGTTTTATTAAGGTGTCAGAATTGTGTCCATATCGTTCAACTCTTAATTTTGTACAGTGTTCAAAATTACTCTGAAATTTTGTCCTAAATAGAATCCGCAGGCTTGAAACAAGTTCAACAAATTTTTTGTGCATAAAATTGTCAAAAACACCTCCTTTCTTTTCCTCCTATTGAAACATTTTTAATAGCTAACTTTTAGTATTCCTGCAAAATAGCTATAGTTGCGTAGAAAAATGGTCGAACCTGGCGCCGAGAATAAAATTCATAAATAAATTAATTAATTATAAAAACAGTAACAGTAGTTGCTTCAGAAAAGGAGAACGGTATTCACGAAACAAAAACAGCTGAAGCTGAATAATGTCGGGCATTGATCTTAAAGTGTTCAGAGACGATTAAATCATCGCCGTTGAATGAAGAGTATAAGCGTCCCGTGGCAGCTGGGGTCGAGAAACCCTTGCACCCTCGGGCCGTTTCCCTCTAAGGCGTGAAAATATAAGTCAGATTAGGAAAGAAGGATGTAATCGAGTCCCGGGTAGACGGGGGCTCCGGATGACTTCCGGTTCCTCGGACGACCGCGTGTCTGCGGCAAGAGACGACGACGGCAACGACGACGCTTTCGAGAATGAAAAGGAAGAGAATGGAGAGAAGAGTTGGAGAGGTGCGCGCGGAAAGTAGGGTCGAGGAAAGGACGAGGCGAAGACAGAGGAGGCCTATACTAGCCGCTGAATAACGCATGACTGTCTGGCTTGAAATTATAGCATTTCACCCCCTCTCACTCGCAGGAACCACCCCTCTGGCTCACTGGCCGCGCGCTTTCATTCAATTATGCATCCAGCCTCAACCTGAAGCTTCAAGCTTGAACCGCCCCTCACTGCTCCTTGCGTCCTCCCACGCTCTTATTATTATTTTCCCGCGCGTGTCTTCGGCCGTCTCTCTCGCCGACGTACATTTCCATAAAATAGGCGGAATTAAGTCGGAAATTTTCATTCTTCAAATTCTCCTCACCTTTCGGAGCAGCGCATCATTTCGGCGCGTCATCTATCTTCGCCGTTCTGATAGCAGTACAGTTCTTAATCGCGGTGCTGGTTCCCCAATGATTTCTACGATGCAATCGTCTTGAAACATTTGGATTATGTTCTTCTGCAATTCCACCCACTCATGATTGACGTAATATGTTATTTAATCGCGGACTCTTTGCATTTATGAGAGAAGCGGGGTCGGTGCAATGAAACAGTAGAATGATTAAAGCGATTCGAGACAGTATCAATTAAAAAATTAGAAATTCGACATTTTTCTAAAACTTGATTTTTCTTCGTGTAAAATTCATTGTACAATTTATTGTACAATTTATTATGTATAATTCCCAAGCCTTCCAAAGGTTCAGGTAAGAATGAACTGTCTGTAATCGGCGTATACAATTTTTATTTTTACATAAATATCTACACGTGTCGATATCTTTCGAAACCATTGTGCCCATTGATTAGTGGAGTCCATTTTGAAATCTTAATGACTTGTGTGACTGGATGCTGTTTAGCGTGGGATTAATAATACATGATTAACGGAGACATGATTTTCTGTCCAGGATTATGCGGGTGACTCCTGCGTATTGCTCCGCGTAGATCCCTCGGAAGCGCGATCGTTAATCTCGACGGCGCGATCCTTTCTTTCCCGCGTAATCAGGTGTAGTCGATCGTGGAAGCTACCGATGCTTCCGTGCGAACCGCCCTCCACACCTGCAATTACCGCTCCGTTCGCGGAAACGCAGACCTTGAACCGTCGCTGAATGCACTCCGTCGATGCATCCAGCTTCCGGAAATGGGGGTCGCATACTGGGTGTCTCGAACGCATCGACACGATCGACGTCTCAATCTTTTCTTGTTCTGCAACGTTCTATTCCACTAATTCGCTTTTCCTGACGATTTTATCGAGCTTGATAAATTGCACCTGTTACAAAAGAGGAAACAGGAGAATGCTCATCAAATTCTAAGCTAACGAGTATTAGTTTTATTTGATCTACCTCGTTTGTCTTACCTGATTTTGTAACTAATTTCTATAAAATATTAATGATGTTTTTCTGGTCAATATTCAAACATGAATCCTTGAGTCCTTAGTATGTCTATTTTTCTGAAAATGTTGTTTTAATTTTTTAAAATATTTTTCCCTTAAGTAAAATACAAAATCTGACCTTTCAATTTTTTCGAAAATGTTGTTTTAATTTTTAAAAATATTTTTCCCTTAAGTAAAATACAAAATCTGACCTTCTTTCAATTTTTTCGTCCCAATTTAAAAAAATTATGCAGTTAATATTTTTATTGATAGAAGGAAAAATTATTGTAGGTTTTTATGTGTTCTTGAATGGTCACAACTTACATTTGAGSCATGAAAATACACGTTGAGTGCAACAGCATTGGATATCATAGAAAATTTTGGTTATTTATACAAGGGTTGATCTGACACTCGAAGCATTAATATATTTCTTAGTTATCGAAGGAACTTTGTAACGAATGGAAGCATAATAATTCGAAAGTATAAAAGTTGGCGATCGTTTCGCCAGGTCCCCTCGTGTCGGGAGCATGTAGTAATCGCAAGACAGTTCCAGAAGGTTCACCAGAAGCAGCACTTCTTCATTTCGAATAAATCTTGCAGTATTTTTCTACCCCTCGGTGACCCCGACTGCATTAAACTAGTCGAAACAGCTGGTTCTTACGTAGCTGCACGAGCCATTACGTAATTCGCAGCTCGTTATCTATCTCACTGTGATGTAAATCCGAAAATTGATGCCACCGTGCACTCTGTATGTAAAACAAAGTAGCAGAATTGGTTTTTACTGTCACGCGATTACCGTTGAAAGAGTCCGCGTATCTGGCCATTCATGGACGACCGACGAGGCTTACAAAATGCATTCTGATGCATCAAACGTACACTATTCTAAACTCGAAACACTATAGAATCTAGCGTTCTACTGTCCGAACTACTTGTGTTTCTTTTTCTTTAATTAAATCCATTCGTGATAAGTAGACTGTAGATTTAATTCATTTTTTACATAACCAAAAAAAAAAGTTGAATAAGTTCATTTAGTTTCTTTTCTTTTTTTATGCATCTCTCAAAAATTTAAAAGAAAATTAAGCCTTTGCACTCGGAGCTATTGTAACTTAAAAATTAAACATTTCTTCCGATCTAGAATAATTCCATTCTATATAATTCTTTTTAAGTTATAGATGTGAAATATTTCATTTTAATATTTCATATACAATACTTGAATGCTTAGTAACTAGATACCAACATCTTCAATAATTTAAACAATATTTTGAATAATTATATAGCAATTGTTAGTGGTAACTCCGAGTCTAAGGATTGTGATAGACTGAATAGACTTCTCAATAATTATGTTGTATCAAATGGAAGCTTAAAAATCTTCTTTAAAACAATAATCCTGACATAAATGATTCAATTTTGTAATTAAGGATGTTGGTTTGCGATTAAAGTTGCTACTGCTGTTAGGAATCTTTTAAATTTTTCAACAATTATGCAATAATTACCAGTAGATAATTTGTTAAATTTGGCAGACCCTCTTGCTCAAAAACAAACAAACTTAATTCCCTCAGAAATACGGAAATACAGGGTGTCCCAAAACTCGTGTACTTCCCGGAAATGGGAGGTTCCTTGGGTCATTTGAAGCGACATTTTCCTTTACAAAAATGACGTCGGCAGCTTTGTTTAGGAGTTATTAACGAAAAACACGGACCAATCAGAGCGCGGCTATGGCGAACGGAGTCCGACTCAGCGACAGGTCCCGCTTAGCGTGGCGGCGCCATTGGCCGAGCCAGAATCAATCCGCTGTAGCCGCGCTCTGATTGGTCCGTGTTTTTCATTAATAACTCCTAAACAAAGCCGCTGGCGTCATTTTTGTAAAGGAAAATGTCGCTTCAAATGACCCAAGGAACCTCCTATTTCCGGGAAATACACGAATTTTGGGACACCCTGTATATTGCCTGTTCTACTATCGGAACGTCGATCTTCTCATTGATTCAGACATCGGGGGTTGCAGGATGGACGTCGAGGTCGGACCTGAAGCTTCCGACGTCGACGAAAAAATATCGGAGGAAGCTTATCGGTCCCAGTGCGTTGTCTATTGTCCGTCGAGCTTTTACGACGTGACGATCCGCGTTACGACGTAAAAATTTCAAGCGTCCCGTATCGACGCTATAAATATTCATGCCGCGACGAACACCGATTCATACGTATACCTATATATTACATATATACAGTTCAATGTGCAGAGTACATATACGCAGAAATGGAGAGACATGTACGTGCACGTATACGCCAGGTAGAATAATACAAATATGGCGGGGGAGGCGACACAGTTGCGACGCGACGATGCAAACGGTTCACGCTCGAGCGAGTCGAGCTCGCTCGCAATATCGGTCATTATTAGAGACAATTGCGACGCTGCTTCATTCGGAATCGGTGGCCAATTCTTCTCTCTTTCTCTCTCTATCTCGCCTGGACCTGTAATTACATCCCCCACGCGCCTCGAGTCCTTCGCAGGAAGAGATTCCTTCGGGAGGATCCATTTCTTTCGGGAGAATTGTCTATTCTGCATCTTCATGCAAAATGAAAATTGTCGTTTCATTGTCGAAATAGAGATTTCGCTGTTTGTTTGACTATCTGTTGGGGTTGATATTTACGAGGCCGGGCTTTATGCGTTTATAACAAATATTTAGAATACTAGAGTGAAGACATTTTAATACTAGGTTTACAGGACATAACAGATTCGAATTTAGTGCTCGAGGAAATAAATCTATTGAATAATTCTTCGCACTACATCCTTGAACTTCTAACCCTAATCCCTCGTGTCAATTTGACACAGTTTTCACAAAATAAGGTATACCGTCCTGTTATTTTTAAGTAAATTTGTCCGAAAATTGGGGACTTCAATTTTTTTACTGAAAAATATATAACTGCAAAATCGTAAGATGTTGAGTCATCAATTTGGATAAAAAACATCGATAAGTAACTGTTTGACTTGTTATTTTATCAATTTTTTTCACTGTATCAATTTGACACCGAGGGACAGAGTCAGTTCGTGAAATGAAGGACTGATAAGGGCTAATACTTGTAAATTAAAACATTCAGTTATAATTTTTAAGAGAAGAAATGAACGTCTTTCAATTAACGAAGACAATTTTAATTTTGCACGAATCTACTGTTTACCGAAGATCTCTTCGCGGTGTCTTGGTAACTGATAGCTTCCTGGAGAAATCGGAACACTCTCGCGACAATGGATTACAATCGTGTGCGATTCTGACCGGAAGTATTGAACGAAGTAGGATATAAAACGAAGCCGTTTGCAAAAGAACACCGCGGATCTCGCGTTACAGACAACTGTTTGCGGATCGCAAGAACGTCGCTCCCTTGACCGTCGCAATTGACTCACGCTTGCGAACACCCGCTGCCATCGACAAAGTTGTGCAAAAGTATGCGAGCACATTTAAAAATCGCATTCTCTTCCTACAATCGAGTTGTTATTTTTTAACTAAATTAACCAATTCTAACATTAGTAAACTGATTCTCTTAACCCTTCACTGTAAGATTTTTTTAATTGAGTTTTATTTAGGGAATAAATATTTTTAAAAAATTAAAATAACATTTTCAGAAATGTAAACATAGTAAGAAAAAACATATTCTTAGTTTATTATACACCAGATTTGTTAATTATATCAGATACAATGATGTCCGGTTCCACTTGAGCATTCAACTCAATCTGGAATTAGCACGTATAAAAAATTGTAAACACATTTACGGTACGAAGGTCAGTTTTTGCGTTTCATTTAAGGGATGAATATTTAAAAAAAATTAGAACAACATTTTCAGAAATATAAACATAGTAAGAAAACATATTCTTAGTTTACTATACACCAGATTCGTTAACTGCATCAGATACGATTCACTATGTCAAGAAACCTCAATAACTCATTCAATTTTAAGAAAATCAAGAGACTTTTCAGAGTGTTCGAATGTAAGGGTTGTAGTCTGATGTCCGGTTTCACTCGAGTATTCAACTCAGTCTGGAATCAGCACGTATAAACAATCGTACACATTTCGCAGTACTAATTACATACTAATTAATTCTTTGTTTTTACAGGAGAGCGACAACCTCTGGTGGGACGCATTCGCGACCGAATTCTTCGAGGATGACGCTACGCTAACCCTGACGTTCTGCCTGGAGGATGGTCCCAAGAGATACAGTAAGCACAAACCAGGAACACTTTTTTTCGGTGGGAAGCTAGAGGAAGAGGGGGATAGAGAGAGAGTCGGGATTCGGTGCAGGCGGATATTTACGAGTGCGAGCGTGGAGCGGGCATTCGAAATAATTACGTGCCACCGCGGAGCAATTTTGCAGCCGGCGGATTTTAATGCGTTCTCCTCTCCGTTCGCGACGCTGAATGCACGGTAACAACGTGATTACATGTCATGTCGCATCGCCGTCGCTGTCGTCGTCCCAGCTCGAACGACAGCTCTCCGCGATGCACATTACCGATGCAATAAGATGCGCCGCGAGCGAGGAGCCTAGCTAGCTAGCTACGCTAGAAAACCCGCTCGCGCCCTCGACGTCCTTGAATATAGAATTTTCCGATCGTGGAAAACCGTCGTTATCATTATATCCGCGGCGCGCAGCACACCAACTCTCTCGTTCTCTCTCTCCTTTTTTCTCCGCCTCTCTCTTTCCCTTCTCGTTTATCCATCCACCGTGTCATTATCGACGTTTTCTCTCTCTTCGTCCGCTTCCGGTCTGCACCGACACAGCGCGTACAGCCGCTGCGCTGCACCGGCGCACGCTGCATCGGTTTTAATGAATCCCCCCGATTGTCCGGTAATAGTCCGCCGGAAAAGTATTTCCACGCTTTGACGAGAAAATTCGGCGGTTTTCTTGCCCGTGGAATATTCGCTGGAGTACACAAGTACCGGTTGGTTCGCACGACGAAAAAATTCGCGGGCTTATGCAGATTCGGGGCGGAATTTTGCGAAGAGCAGATCGTGAATTTGATTGTATCGGCACGGACTTAGAGGGGTGGGCTCGTGGTAGACGTTCCCCGGGAAATTGGATATTCGAAAGAGAGTTTGTAAGGCTTGTTTAAATTAGGGTGGTTATGGAGGAACTGTGTAGACTCTCTGCAAATTACAAGTTGTTTTAGTGAGGAGGAATATTGAACACAGTAGATAAGGGAGGTTTTGTACAGGTGGCTCTTGAAAAGTTGACACACGTATCAGATGTTCAGGTTTATTTGTTAGAGGTGAGGGTGGTTTGGTGCTGAACTGTTTCAGGAAATTATATGTGTCGGAAGAGTTGATTGTATTAGTGGAGAAGGTGGTGGCTCTGCATAGAATGTTTTAGGGAAATTGGGAATTTGAGAGTTTGTAAAGCTTGTACAAATTAGGATGGTTCTGAAAGAATTGACTTTACAGGGAGGTGCGCTGCACAAGATTTTCTAAAAGTTAGACAGTAGATAATAGGTTTTTAATTTTGCGATCGAAAATTTAATTATTATAAATATATTTTTATTTGCGGCGCCAGGTTCCATCAAGTAAGACAATGAAAAAGAAAGGAAGGAGGTGTTTTAGGAGATAGCCTTACTGATGAGTCCTCTAGTGGGTCTAGGACGAAACACCTCCTTCCTTTCTTTTTCATTGTCTTACTTGATCGAACCTGGCGCCGCAAATAAAAATATATTTATAATAATTAGACAGTAGATGTTGGTGGCATTTATTTATTATAGATAGGGGTGGTTTAGTGAACAGTTTAAAGGAATTGTTCATGTCGGAAGACTTGATAGGATAAAATTTGTGCAAATTAGGGTGGTTCTGAAAAAATTGTGTAGACTTTCTACAAATTACAGAGTCTGTAGACAGGGGAGGTTTTTAACAGAATATTTTCATAAAGTTACACACTAGACGTTGACTGCTTTTATTTTATTATTTTTAGACAGGGGTGGCTCGGAACAGTTTAAAGAAATTGAACCTGTCGAAAGGCTTGATAGTATTAGTATAGACAGTTGGCGTGGTTATGCATGGAACATTCAGGGGAAATTGGAAAATTGAAAGAGTATATAGGGTTTGTATAAATAGGGGTGCTTTTCTGTGGAGACAATCGCATGGAACTTCTATACATCAGGGGTTCGTTTTGTGCAGGCAAACATTGACTATAGTTGCTGAGGATAAAACGGCTGGTTTTTGTGTAAAATATTTTCAAAAAATTGGAAACATTGAGTTTCTCTATTACACGTAGCGGTGATTTGACACAGGATGGATGAAAGAAATTAAATATGTGAAAAAAATGTGATAGGCAACATAGAATGTACCGCATGGAACTTTCCGGAGAAATTGGAAACTGGGAAAAATGTATTTGTGCGTGGATTGGGGTAGTTTTTGGTAGAAATAATTGTCGAGAGTTTGTACAGATAGGGGTTACTTTTGTGTACACCAAAATTGACTGGAGTTCCCGTGGATATAGGGGTGGTTTCGGATGGAATATTTTTTAAAAATTGTCTGTGCATTAGCGCAGATTCCGGTGCAGTTAGCGCATCGGGGGATGATTTTACTTACGCTATTCGTAGGAAATTGTGATTACAAAAACCATTTGCTACGTGTAATGTGAACGGGGGCGGTTATGTATCGATAAAAATTTAATCGGTTCAGCGTGAATCGAGTTGATTGTATTTTTAAGAGATTGCTCGCAGATTCTTTTTCTAACGGATGATTTTATTTCTGTTTCACAGCGATAGGCAGGACGTTAATACCTAGGTACTTCCGCTCGATATTCGAGGGCGGAGTGACGGAACTTTACTACAATTTGAAACACCCGAAGGAGTCATTTCACAATACCAGCATAACCCTCGACTGTGATCACTGCGTTATGGTCACGCATCACGGGAAACAGATGTTCACGAAGGTAAGGGCCGAACACTCTCTCGCGGCCTCGCGTTATTGAAACTCTAATAAACTGTCGAGTGGTCTCTCCTCTCGCCGACTGCTGCAAGAACACTCGAGCTCGTCGCTCCTTCGAATCACCGATCATTACGATCCGCTCGAATTTAATAACCGAACGGCCACGGAATTATCCGCCGAATCGTTTCCACCCCCATGCAATCACCACGCGAATGGTGTAAAGTCTAAATTTTGTTCATTAACGAACTATTTTCATTCGGTATCTGCAAGGGGTTGTTCCCAAATAATCCTCACTATTTTTATCACTTCAGTTCATCAAACAGTGATTCGTCATTTCAAATATCAATGTTTAAAGAAAGCAGGAAATCGTCTAAAATATTTTTCAATTTTCAGCATTTTCAAACTTCCTATCGAAAGTCGATTAGTATATGAAGCTCGCTAAAGGAGCATGCAGATAAGGAAAGTTTCTTTTATGGTATCGTCCTATTAAAGGAGGGAAGTTTAAATATCGTAAAAAGAGTCGGTAACCGCGTTCTCAGCTAAGAACGGATCAAGGAGTCCGCGTTGCTAAAAATCGCATCATAAACTGCCTGATAAAATAATCGAAGAGTGTATTTTACTAAAAAACACATTCGAGGCTGGCTTCCGCTTAGGAAGAGCCCGAACTACCCCTAAGTAGTTCACCGATAAAGATACGAAATTTTCATTTTTATACCAGAAATAGATACAACGGCTGTAGGGGTTGCTGAAAAAACCTGCAATTGTTTACACTTTGGTCGATATTTATATCACTCCTGCAATGCTTACGCAATACCTACAAGCTCCCATTATTTAAATTATTTTGAGCCACGCACGGATTAAATAATTAATTGTCAAGCAATAAGATAAATAATGCAGCGAGGTCGCGCCGCCTGCGTGACTACAGGTTAATTTGTACAGCAGCGATCGTTAAGAGAAATTTAACTTCCGGCCGACTTTCTGCGAGCTTTCCGGCAGCTTTCGGGTGTTTTGGCGTAACGAGGGTAGACGTAATATTCCGTCGACGGCCGAGATCATGTTAATTATCGGCGCGACGTGTATCGGGTGTATTTTACTAAAAAACACATTCGAGGCTGGCTTCCGCTTAGGAAGAGCCCGATCTACCCCTAAGTAGTTCACCGATAAAGATACGAAATTTTCATTTTTATACCAGAAATAGATACAACGGCTGTAGGGGTTGCTGGAAAAACCTGCAATTGTTTACACTTTGGTCGATATTTATATCACTCCTGCAATGCTTACGCGATACCTACAAGCTCCCATTATTTAAATTATTTTGAGCCACGCACGGATTAAATAATTAATTGTCAAGCAATAAGATAAATAATGCAGCGAGGTCGCGCCGCCTGCGTGACTACAGGTTAATTTGTACAGCAGCGATCGTTAAGAGAAATTTAACTTTCGGCCGACTTTCTGCGAGCTTTTCGGCAGCTTTCGGGTGTTTTGGCGTAACGAGGGTAGACGTAATATTCCGTCGACGGCCGAGATCATGTTAATTATCGGCGCGACGTGTATCGGGTGTAGTTTACCAGCCAGATTGAATGTTCTTCCTCCCGCAGGTATGCACGGAGGGTAGATTAATATTGGAATTCACCTTCGACGACCTTATGAGGATAAAGTCGTGGCACATGTCGGTGAGGTCGCACAAGGAGCTGGTGCCTAGGAACATGGTCGGAATGCAACAAGACCCGTCGATGCTCGAGCAGCTCAGCAAGAACATCACCAGGCAGGGTATCACTAATTCCACCCTGAACTACCTTAGGGTGAGTAACATCTTCGATCTTTATCGCGTCGAGAACACCTCTCCCCCACTCCCCTTCCACCACAATTCCCTCTGTGCAATTGCGCGCTTCGACTTTTGTCAATAGACACCGATATCGTACGAAACCGTTCGCGCGAATCCACGCAACAATAAATTCGCGAAGCGGCGCGGGGAAGTTTAATCAAGCCCTCGACGAGCCATAAGTTTCTGTTTAATTCCCAGCACCTGTAAATTACGAAACGTTTGCTCGCATAGACACCGGTAATATATTCCGATGTTGTTTTAATACGTTTTTGGCGATCCGTTATAACATAGCATCGTATTTCAACGTGGAACCGGTTTACTGAAACTTGACGGAAAAACCCCCTACTGGATCGCATCTGCGTCGAGCGGAATCCGTAAACCATGCGTTTTTTTCGCGGATTAAAAATACCCTGATTAGAACGTGACGCAAATGGAAATCGAGGTCTCGATCCGCCAGAGACACCGGTTAATATTCTTCTATTATATTCGCCGACTTGTTTTTGCGTTTGTTACGAGAACGACTCCAACCAGTTTAACGTTGCAGGATTATGTTGGAAAAGAGGAGATCGGGACTTTGGTTGAGAGACGATTGTAACGTTGGCAACGTTAATAAATAATTTAGCGAGGACGAGGAACGAACGATGTAGGAGAACGTGAAGGGCCAGGAATCGCGCAGAAATCGCGGAGATCGGCTCGCGAAAGTACGGCCGTGTGTATCCGGGTTACGATCCACCTTCTTTGCACGCTCGGAAGCGCTTTCACTCGCGCGTGTCGCTGCTCTCCGCTCGCTGAAACGATTGTTGTGTCGTTAATCGAAAGCTGTCGCGAGAACGCCTCTACAGACCCCCGATTGTTCTCGTAGGTATTTTTCGAAAATTCTTCGACTCCGTTCGAGAGATCTGCTCTCGCAGCGAATAATTGCGAGTGGAACACCGGTCCGCGAATCGATCAGGAATCGCGAGCGATATTAACGCGGCATTAATTAAAACCGAATTTTCGTAAAATTTCAGCCGCCACAGCCTCTCTCTCTCCCTCTTCTATCATCCAATCACGCGCCATCGATTACTTTAATTGTCATCGTAATAACGCAAAGGCTCCGCCGGAATATAACGCTCTTACTATAATAATAATATAATTATTGTTATTATTATTATTAATGATGATAGTAATAATAATGTAAAATGGATTCCCAGTTTTATTACAAGGCAAACGTAAACCGAATTTAATTTGCTGGGGAGCGCGCGCGACCGGCATTGCTGCGACCGCCGCGCGAATATATTTCAGCAAGTTTATTTTCAACCGGTACACGGCCGTATACGATAATTTTCATATTAATAGCATGAGTAAGTTTCACGTCGAAGTCGCGTCGCATTAAATAACCCTCCGCACTCCCGACACTCTTTCGGCTTTGATTTCGATTTTCGATTGTGATTGATAGGTCGAGACCCGGGCCGACCGCGTGCATACGGTTTTTCCCAGTTCTACAGGCTGTTCTAACTGATTCGGAATAATATCGATCAGTTTTTAATACGTTCCATTTATTTATATTCCTCCAGCGTCGGAAACGTTCGTTTGATACCCAAACATTGGATTTCGAATCGTTCTGCAATTTATATGGTGCTTGGTTAAACGATTAGAAAAGTAGCAGATGATTTTTCAGAATAATTCTAAATAATATCCATCAATTTTTAATACGTTCCATTTGTTTATATTCCTCCAGCGTCGGAAACGTTTGTTTGATACCCAAATATTGGATTGCGGATCGTTTTGCAATTTATAAGGTGCTTGGTTAAACGATTATAGAAGTAGCAGATGATTTTGCAGACAAATTCTGAATAATGTCCATCAGTTTTTAATTCGTTTCATTTGTTTATATTCCCCCAGCGTCGCAAACATTGAATTGCGAATCGTTTTGCAATTTACAAGGTGCTTGGTAATACGATTAGAGAAGTAGTAGATGATCTTACAAGAAGATGTATGTAGAAAATGTAAATTTGTTTAAGGAGAATAGGCCAACCATGATCAGACATAGAGGGTTAGAAAATGTGGAATGTAATTTGTTCAAATGAGACTTTCTTTTCGAAAATTCGTCAGGTTGGAAGTAAAATCATTCGAATATGATCAGTAGACTGCGGACCTTCATACAAAATAAAAATTATCTGTATCAATTGTGAGAAGCAGGAACCAAATTTGAGGATACTTCTTGTTTAAATCATTCTACGGAGATGAAAATAATATATTTATATTCCCAGATTCCTAATGATCAGACACATCGGACAGAGGCAAACAATTTGTACTTTGCATAAAGATCTACAGTGTACTGATGTCATCCTGTTCGTTCCCAACTAATAAAAACTGCATTTATTCATGACCCGTGAAAACTTTGAAAAATTCAGGGACATTTGTGGATCGATCTCTGAGCTATAAATATAAGACGCCGTATGTGACCGTGATCTATTGATGATTCCAGTTATGCGTGATCTTGGAGCCGATGCAGGAGCTGATGTCGAGGCACAAGGCGTACGCGTTGTCACCGCGGGATTGCTTGAAGACGACCTTGTTCCAGAAATGGCAGAGGATGGTTGCCCCGCCGGGTAAGAGAGGTAGACGAACAGTTGCTTTACATGAGAAGCACCAGCCAGTGGAGCCAAACGGCCGACCAGTCTACCGCAGGATTTGGTTTTTGATCGGGACTAACGACGGAGAATCGTCGTCGCGTTGTCGCGTCATGAATCTCGGTTCCAATCGTTTTCCACGGCCGGAACATCCTAATCCATCCATATACCCGCAATACTCGCTTGAAGGGTGTGACGAAGAGCAACTGAACAAAAGCAAAAAGAATTTCAATGAAATAATGTTACAAATTAATGTTTGTAAATCATTCCTACTGAACTCGAGTCGCAATGATTTCGTCTCGGCGTAGGTTTCGCGTTACGAATGGTTTGTTACAAGGTCGTAGCAGTCCGATCAGTGGTCACACCCTGTTCCTGCGTCCCCACGATTCTTCCCCCATGTGAATAAATCCTGTGACCTCGTCGGCGGCGCCACGCGAGAGCGTTCGCATAAGCAAGATTGTGTTCACTCACGAAAAGCTTGGGCAGCCGCCGCCGACGCGGGATCGTGCGATCTTTCATAGATAGCGCGATTCCTTGATTTTTGCAGGATCGGCGACGCGTTGCGTGCACCACCTCTTCCACACATGCTTCTTCTCTCTCGCTGGGCTTTTATCTATCGTTTTTATCATGCGTATACGTGCACCGCGTTTCCTGTTCCAACCGCCGCCGCGCCGTAGCCGTCGTCGTTCCTTCCTCCGACCGTTATCCGTTCCTCCGGTGTGTGTTTCCCTCGTCGAATCATGCTCTCCTACTCCTCCTTCTTTCTCAAGGTCAGCGAAATCATGGAACCGAGCGAATCGCCGCTTATAAATCAGATCACAGTCGTGTAAATAATATGCGATGCGTGTTTCTCTGTAAAGATTCTATTACGTGAGTGCGGGCGCTCTTTTTTCTTATAGTAGCTTTTGATGGCGAACGATGACCGTTCATTTTTTCTCATAGAGACGTGTACATTATTACCATTTTTCTATTCTGTCTGTCCACCGATGCATGCATGCTTGTGTGTGTCAGAGACCTTTGATTGTGGAGAAAGGTCCAATATGCTGGGTAGCGGTCTGAAGTTTCTTAGCGCGCTGCTACATGGCTAGCATCCGTCAGCTAGTGACGCCCGCGCGCGTGCGACCGTCTCATCGCCGACATATTCTTACAGAGTCCCAGAGGCCGGCCAGCAAAAGAAGAAAGAGGAAGGGAAGCACCTCGGGCCCAGGCAACAACGCTCCACCAGCCCCCAGCAAAAAGAGATCGCCAGGGCCTAATTTTTCTCTGGCGTCGCAGGTGAGCACGCTTCTTCGACCCTTAAACCCGAATCTATTGGTCTAGAAATCCTGATATTCCCTCCTTCGGAGCTTCTATACGTACAAAATACTTAGATTTTTAAACAAGCTTACACTTCAACTTTAGCCAGCTTCGCTAAGTAAGTCAGCCCATAAGTCTCCCGTTCCGTGGTGGCAGCTCATATTTTTGGGACTCAGAACTGCCTTCCATATTTGTGTACCAATGCTTCCTCTGTCTGCCAATTCCCAAAATCCTCGTAACATCTACAGTCCACCATCCAATCCAGAGAATCAGTAGATTCTACTTAATCTGGTAGATCCAGTGGAGCTAGGTAGCTTAACCCCCTGCGTACCCCAATTTTAGAGTTACGAAAGTATGGAATCCCAAACGTTCAAGTTAATCTAACGATTCATTTTTTTTTTATTAGGACGTGATGGTGGTTG
This sequence comes from Lasioglossum vierecki, assembly GCA_028455595.1. Classification (NCBI taxonomy): domain Eukaryota; kingdom Metazoa; phylum Arthropoda; class Insecta; order Hymenoptera; family Halictidae; genus Lasioglossum; species Lasioglossum vierecki. Next base: position 6,976,601 of record CM052334.1, read on the forward strand.
GTGAGCCATCGCTGATGGGCGGCGACTTTGGCGAAGAGGACGAGCGATTAATTACGAGGTTGGAAAACACGCAATACGACGCGACGAACAGTCTAGACCCTCATAGTCACGATACCTCTGGTGGACCACCACCGCACCCCCATCAGTTCCATTCGGAGCCGACACCGGGCAACTCCTGGCCGCCAGATCGCGGTCCCGGCCCGCCACAGGGAGGACCTGGTAGTCAGGTAATTGATCCTTCAGTTATCTCCTAGATTGGTGGCTAGGTCAAGCAGAGTAGGTGGTGTGTTCGCAGGGAGAGAGATAGTCGATATTGTACAAAATCGTACTGTCTTCGTTCTCCCGATTTCGCTCTCGATTGCTCTTGTGCCCCTCTTTTTCTGATGTTAAAAACGATCTGCTCTGCTTTTCCAGGCTATACCGGCAGTGTCCTGAAAGAGCTCTAGATCCGCAGGCCTCGCTAGGCGTATAGGTGTATACCCGTGCTGTCCCACGGGTGGGCGTGTTGCTGGCGCACGAAAACGAACTTCGTTAGAACTCGACCAGCCACAGCAACAGTAAATAAAAAAAGTAACCGGAGCGAGAGGTTTGAGAACAACCTCCGAGCGCAGAGCCGAGCAAAACGAGGTCACGGCTAAGCGTGGCTGGAGCGTGTGTGTGTGTGATAAATAGAAAAAAAAGGAAGCCCGACATTCGCTCGCCCCCGAGTTGGACAGCCCGGGTGTATACTCTCTCTCTAGAAACCGCTCGAGTCGGATGGACAAAAACAGAGACACGATAGAAGGACCGACGACAGATAGAACCGCGAACAAAAAACCGTAGGTGCTAAGGGAACCGTGTGTGACCCTGTTGCAGGGTGTTCAAGGCGGACAAGGAGGCGCGTCAGGGGGTGTACAGGGATCGCAGGACGCCAGTCAGCAGCAACAAGACAAGAAGAGCCCCGCGGTGAGCCAGTGAGGCCAGGAGTCCCCGCGCCCCCCCACCAGGGGGCGACGGGGGCGCAGGCCCAAGAACGTGGCTCCCTAGCGGGGCGAGAACCCTAACCTCCCCGGCGCCTACTTGGCCTCGGCTGGCTCCGGAGCAGCCGGTAGGCTCGTGCACCACCCGATGGCCTGCCATCAAGCCGGCCTGCCGAGCCATCTCCCGGCGGACCACCAGCACCAGCAGCACCAGCATCATCAGCACCATCATCATCCGCAGCAGCATCAGCAATTGCAGCTAGGCCACGCCGCGGCAGCAGCAGCCGCCGCGGCCTCCATGGGGATGGAATCCTCGGAGCTTGTCGCAGTGGCCCACTACCAAGCGCAACAGCTCCAGCGACAATTGTTGGCCGAGCAGTCGGGCCAAGCCGGCACGATGCTGCCGCCGGCTACTCAGCCTACTGGTGGAGGCATGACGCAGCCGCTCCAGCAAGGGCAACACGCCGCAGCCGGTGCACCCCAATCTCAGGGCCAAGACCCGCTGCAGAGCTTGATGCAGCAGCTGATCTGCCTGCAGCAGATCGAGTACTTCCTAGCCCAGCGTGGTCACAAGTGATATAGCATCGACGACGATGACGAAGACGTAGACGACAAATACAAACAATGTCCGCTGCTCGAGAACCGAAAATTCTTCTTCGGACCTGGATCGGATCGAGACCCTCGACGATCATCATTAATCACCATCATCATCATCCTCCGCTGCTTCCGGGGAGAACTGCACGCGCGACGACACCACCACGGACACGGCTCGGAATTTTAAAACGAATAACGAAAACAGTTGTAGAGAGAGAAAAAGTATGCCTGTGTGAAAGTGGATGAATGAGACAGAGACAGAGCGAGAGAGAGAGAGAGAGATAGAAAGAAAGAGAGCGAGAGAGAGAGAGAGAGATAGACTGGCGCGCGCGTATGGTGTGCGTGTGTCTCCGAAGCGTTTCTCGACGATGGGTTGCCGACCAAGTTTGCTCTCCGATTCCGAAAGGTCTTTTTTCCTCGTGTGCTGTGACAGAACCCGTTTTGACACGCCGTCGAGGCTGAAGATTCCTTTTTCTTTTCCTGTTTCCTCGGACCCGCTGGAAGACGACGACGATACGAGGCAGGGGAAGGATCAGCGGCAGGAAGAAGAGATCTTGAAGGATCCACAGTCGATTCGATAGAAGTGTGTGACCCGGGAGCAGAACAACACAGGGTCCGGAGATAGAAGCGAGAAGCACCATAGACGCCAGCGTTCCTCTCGGACACCGTGGAGCGACGAAGACGAGGCCGGCGTTTTTCTTTTTTAGCTCGTGTGATAAAACAAAAAAAAAATAATAGAAGTACGGAGAACGTAATTGATACGTCGATTTGTGCGGTTTCAGCGTACTACGGACAAAGAGTATAATTAAAACGAGTAACACAAACGAGAACGGTGGGGTGGATTGACTGGCGTTGAAAAACACGCGCATCTCGCGGGGTGGGTTTTGGGAGGGGGGTTAAAATAGGGCTTTTCGAAGGGAACGGGGGTTGGGGACTCGTGTACACGTCGAGGTTTCAAGATGCGAACAATAGCGAAAGGACGAGCGAAAGGGAAAGAGCGAGTAAAGGGAAAAGAAACGAGAAAACGGTAAAAAACGCCACGCGCTGCGGCAGAGACGATCATTCGCTCTGGTGCGAGCTGTGAATGAATCTCTATCCGTCAACAGTATTGATATAATTAATAGAATAAATGAATATAAAAAAAACGTTATTGTAAGAGGTATATGGTAAGTACGACGTATTGTGCAAACGTATGCGAGAGAGAGAGAGAGAGAGAGAGAGATACAGCGTGGGTGCGAGGTGTCGAATGAGGGGAGGGGGTTTCGGGTTGAATGAGGGATGAAAGAGAATGTGAGAGATATCGATGTGGGTGTGCAAGGGGAACCGGGACCGTCTCAAATGGAATCGAAGAGGATGTCGTAAGCGCGGAGCCCGATCGAACGCCAACGCACAGGCCCCGATTGTCCTGTAATTGATAAGAACTGAATCCTCGAACTCTGAACCTTCTGTAACGAAAAGCGTAATGTTCGCGTGCTATTAAATTGTTACCGACGGTCGACGATTGCGAACATCGAGCGGAGAAGCTGCTTCAGCTTTGAAAGTTGATCGAGCGACGACCAGTTTCACCTGGGACCAGTCGAAGTCCCTTAGCACAGCGCGTACCCACGTCCGGATTCATTGTGTGACCGATTCTCCTGGTTTCCACCGTGGTAGCAGCACCGATCATGCTGTCTTGATCGCTGCCGCGGCCCCCGGACTCTCTCAACTGTCTCTAGACTATTACTTTAACCCTTTTGCTGCCAACAAATCGATCGGCCCCGGTTGTTCGTGCGAGAACTGCCGCGGACCGATTTGACTCTTTCGTGAAATACGGTGAACGTTGAACCTGGAAGTTTTTGCATATCCCAGCTATACTATCCGGGGCTGGTAGCAATAGGGTTAAATCGCGCGCGATGATCTAATTCCCATATCGACGCAACATTCACACCCCGGACACGTTCACACAGCCACACGCACTCATTGCAAAGAGACACGTATAGATTTCCCAGAGGAAACGTCGACGCGGCACCGATTTTTACGTACACACTGTGAAGAATCATTCTAGTATGAAGTTCCTTGCGCGTTACGTTTGTACATGATATATATATGTATATGTTCCTCATTGTATGCTTATACGTTTGTTCCTATTTTTTTGTATTAATCCTCGTGACTCGTTGTGTTCTCTTCCTTCTCTAGCTGTCCAAGCTCTCGGGGCATTATATTGACACGACGCGGTTCGAAAGCGTGCTCGTCGCGTTCCCATCTGCGATCTTTTATTTTTTTTTTGTTTTAATGTATGAACGACCTGTATCTACGAAGATATAAATTTGTAGAGATAAATCAAAATGTTGACGATCGGGATTTTCTTTTGTTACAGAAAGTTCCATGGAATGTTTAGTATTTCGCAACAGGTTTGGAAACAGTTTTGAGTCCGAAGTGATCCGGATCGTTTTCAAGTGAAAGAGTTTCAGTTGGTCAGCTGGGAACGCGGTTCAAGACTTTCTCGAGTCGAATGCGATCTTCGACACCGGCCATCGCGCGTTTCTTGTGTTTTCTTCTCTGTTCCAATTTTTCCTTTCCAGCTGTCCCCTCGGAACTGTCAAGCATGAGGAAGTCAGGACAGCGTCCTATCACATCCCCGCACACCCTTCTTCGGGTTCCGGAAGTCGTGAAAAGCCTGCTCGTCGACCTCGATGTCGTCGCTCGTAGCTAACGGTTTAAATCGTAATTGTAAGAAAAGGAACATCGCCCTAGTTGTATCGTGACACGTATCACATCACACGTAACACGTATATATTATTGTATACATATGCATATAGAGCTATAAATATATTTATTAGTTTCTCTCATCCTTCACTGGTGTCACCAGGAAAACACGACGTTGGTACGAGCTCTGCTTGCCGATCGCGAATACGAAACACCGTTTCATTACCGTTCATTACCGTTTCCCGAACAGTATGTGTCCCCTTTCGCGTTACTCGTCTCGCGATACAGAGATCGAAGCTCGAACGAACTTTTATGCAGCATCGATCGTGGCTCGATCCGTTAAGATCGATAGAAACTATTTGCCGAACGCTATCGATGGACATCCATTGGATCTGTTGATTTATCCAATTTGACCGATCTTCTACAAGATCGTACGAACGAAAGTATAGATCTTCGTCCCTGAACAAAGTGTGATTGATAATCATTGGTTGGTTAAATTCTTCAGCTTGTCAGAGATTCGAATGATCTCCCAAAGGATCGTAGAACCGAGAACAGAGATCTTCTTGCTTGTTGAATTCAAGGTTGAACAATTTTCTAGCCAGCGTCGATCATGATTCGTTCGGTACTCGATGAGAATTGTTCACCGAACGAAGTATGATCGATGGACATTGATCAGATAAATTCTTCAGCCTTGTGAGAGGATTGAAGATTATAGAATCAAAGACAGAGAAGCTTCATTCAGGTTCGAAAGATTCTAGCCAGCGTCAATTGTTATTGGTTCGTGAAGAAGGCTATCGAAATTGTTCACCGATCGAGGCACGATCGGAGAAAACCGATTGGATCCATTCCTCAGCTTCCGTGAATTTTGTACAGAGCCGATAGATCTTCGAACGAACTGGAGGATCGAAAAGGTGGATCCTGGGACCGGTTCGAGCTTCGATCCTGCAGGAATTTGTTAATCGGGAAAGAAACGATCGAATGGAACGGCTCGACGTCGTTCCGCCTGTAGAGGTTCGCGTCGTCGTCGAGCGTATGCGCAGAGAGAAAGAGAGAGAGAGAGAGAGAACGCGTGAAAGAGAGAGAGAGAGTGGCTGGCGTAGGCGGACCGTTTGGGGAACGAGATGACTGTTTGCGAAGGATCGATAGGTCGACGGGAAATGTAGGGCCACGACGGGATGAAGAGAAGAGAGCGAGAGAGAGAGAGAGAGAGAGAGAGGGGGGCACGAACGTCGGCGTTTCATCACGTCCATGAACTCTGCGCTTTCGGGTGGTTCCACTTTGGACGCGCGTCTCTGGTAAAGGATAGAATTTTCTTCGAATATGTACAAAGTCATCGTATACACACATTCGTCATGCACTACACGTCATCAGGTACAAACATACAGACACGCACACAAACAATCAGGGGCGTAGGTACGTATAGATACGTATACTATATTCAGATGTTCGGAAATAAAAGAATAAACGGTGTAGAGGCGTCGTTGATTATTTTCCATTCCGATCTATGCGAGGACGTCGAGGATCCACCGGCGGCCATTTTGGTGTGCGGTCAAGCGGACATCTTGTGTGCCAGAGTAACATTGCGTTCCACATGAAACCGGAAGTGGAGGAGCTGAACACAAGATTATAGACATGTTCGCACAGAAATAGTGAATACACACAGGGATACACAGACACACAGTGGACACATATACGGTTGCAACTACAAATCATTGAATTAGATAGATAAGCTACGCGTGAAGCCAGTACAGTCCCATGGCGTGAGAGTGTGCGAGCAGAAATGACGGAGATGAATGATTCTGTGTGTGTGCGAGAGAGAGAGAAAGGGGTATTTCTAATATAATTAAAAACAAGAAACAAAAGCTGTATGTCTGGTAAAGAAAAATGCAAGAGAGTGCGTACACGCAAATGCGAGTAAGAATGAAACGAGAGCGACCGAGAGAGCAAGATTAAATGATTATTTCGACACGAGCATGCAGTGGGTTTTAGGATAAATGATCTATTGACAAATGTTGTATATTATTACGAATTATAATGACACTATTATAATTAATTAATTAATTAATTAATTATTATACCCTAATAATGTGAATTGAATTTAACCGGTATGGGTGAAAGAGAGAGAGAGAGAGAAAAGCGAACGAAGGATACGAAACGAGAAGCGTCAGAGAGAGTACATAGGCAGAAGAAATTTTAATAACCGCCCGAGGAAACGACGCGACGGAGATGGATCCTGAATGATCTCGGATCATCGGGTCATCGTCCTGGAAAACACGGAACGAGGACACCTTCCTTTTCGTTGATCGTTCCCGTCTCTCCCGCGTGGGAACCGCCACCGGAATGAAAATTATTGTAAATAAATTAGACCAAAGTATCGTCGGAAGAGCCAGGCTCCGCGGTGTTAGCCCCCCGCAGCGTCGTCGAGTCGTTCTGGAATCCTGGCGATGCGTTTCGGGGTATGCGCGAGATACGTTCGCAAAGTTGTCGCATCGTTCTCCCTCGTTAGCGTCGCGCGCTCGACCCAGCGAGACGCTCGGGGAGAGAAACGGAGAGCGAGACGCTAACGCGGCGAAGAAGAACCGCGAGACGTCTAGCGAGACACACTCGAGATTGTTCGCGTCCTCGTCCAGGCTCCCCGAGAGAATGCTACAAATTAGTTTTTAAACTTGTGTAAAAAGGAGAAGGGAGAGAGAGAGAGGACACGGCGAAGACAGCTGACCTCTTTGACAGGGATCCCGGGGGTCCTTCGAGTCAAGTTTCTCGATTTTCCGTCTTTTCTTCACTCGAACGCGACCACGGTTCCCTTTGCTCCCCTCGTCACCCCCTCTGTCGTTCCTCCCAGCAAATCCTCGCGAAGGAAATCTTTGGCGGCATGTTCGCAAACGCACGACCGAGTTCTCGGCATCTGTTGCGCGCGAAGCGACGCGATCCTCTCGCGGTGCACGCCACGATGAAGAAGAGAGGTCGCTTCACCCGCGACAGACCTGTCCTTTCCGCTGCGACGTAGAGTTCCTACGAACGAAACTAAAGATTTCTTCTCCGACGAGTTCCCCGGAGGCAGAGCGGAGAAAAGATCGATTCCTTTCCGTCCACAGCGACTGTCGACCAACACGGAAGCGATCACGTTCGAGAAAGAGAGGGGAGAGAGACTGTGAAATAGCGAGAGAGGCTTCGGTCCTGAGTCAGGAAGGTCCCAAGTAGATTTTGGCTCAGGGATAACGCAGGAGTTACGGTGCACACTCGATAAAAAAGTGTTATTTGCGGCCTTTGGACTGAGCAGCCGAGCAAGCGGAAGAAGTCCCAAAGACTCGAGCCGAGAGCGATCCAGAGAAACGATGATCGACGAGGCGGGACCGCGATATCCCCTAACAGGAGACAGTAGAATGCCGAGGAGGCTGATAGCGTCGTTCCAAGTTCAGAGGACCGAATCCTCTTTCCTCCTCCCTGCTCCCTGTTCTCGTCGCGTGGGATCTCGGTCGCCATCTTGTCTTTCTCTCCCGCGGATCCTCGGATAGATCTTCCCCCGGATGATCGCGACTCGAAAGCCCTCGTTGCTCGCCGAATTCGACCTCGGACGAAAGCTTCGATCAGCAACGGTTCGGCGATGCTGAATTTTTACGAGTGTTTGTAAGTATGATCGCTTCCGGTGAACTCGTGTGAGAGAGAGAGAGAGAGAGAATTCCTCAGTTCCGCTTTCGAGGGGGGAAGTTGAAACGTCATTTTTGCGGGGCTAGATTGAGACGGAGAGGAAAGACTGAAGCTTAGTTTAGCTTCCCCCCTCTAGGAGCCGGGACCAAGAGGACTCTTCATCGTTTCAGCCCGGCACCTTGTTGCATATAAATCGGTAACGTTGTCCCAAACTTTTCGATGCAATCCTTTGTTCTAAATTCTAAGGCGGGCCCTACACGGTCAATCAGGAATGTCGGTCTGATTTTCATTCCTGACTTTCCAATACTGAATTCCGTCAGTGTTACCCTTACACGATCAATCAGAATGTTGATCTTCGACTTGAATGTCATTCCGACTGACCGTGTAGGGCCCCCGATTAAATGATCAGTACTAGGGGTAGATTGAAGCTCGATTGATGTCGAAGTAGCTGGCAAGTTCTCCGATTATTGTTGATTTCCATTTTATACGCAACAAATGAATTTCGGGCAGCGCATTCGCTCCCTCGTTAGGGAGTTCGAGGGGAGTATCGAAGCGAAAGAGAAAGCGAGAGAGGGATGATAGAGTGTCAAAGCCGTGCTAAGCCGTTCCCGTTTCACACCTGTAAATATCCTGTCCTCTGAATTTGGCACTAATCCGTGCCTACGTGGTCGGTGTGTGTAAGATAAACATTGAGGTTCTCGATCAGCGTGCCGATCGATCGCTAAAAACACCGGACCAGTTTCGAGCGACGAACGCGCATCGATCTAGTGTATAAAGGACGAAGAGAAACAAAATGAAAGAGAAACACAAAATATTAGCGAATTAGGGACGATGTAAGAGAGTAAAGAGAATCGCAATCAAGGGATTAATTACACTTTACCCCCCGCCCCTTTTTAGTGGACATGGGCCAGCTCGGTATATTATATTAATATACATTCAAAGTTGGCCCATCGCCATGACCAATGAAGTAATAAGGGAGAGAACGAGAAAGCGAGAGAAAGGGTGAACGAGAGAGAGAAAGAGTAGGAGAGCGAGAGAGAGAAGAATGCAAGGGAGAACGAGAGAGCGTGTGCGAGGGTGAGAGCGACAGAGAGAAAGAGAGAGGGATGAAAGAAAGCAAACAAAACAAAAAAAAGAATTGTCATCTAATTACATTTTTACGCACTCCAAATTTTTATCCTCGTCATTTGTATCATAGCGACATGTGTTTAAAGAAGAATCCACATTATATGTATGTAATCAAAATTGTAACTGACAAAACGTTAATAAAAAAATGATATTCGAAAAGCTGTATACACTTTCTGCCATACACTCTCTCCCTGATATCCACAGGAATACGTTTCACGGTTTCGTTTGATGACATAATTAGAAATTAGTGTTTAATTAATATCAAACGTTCACGTGAATTATTCGTGCCGCGCTTTTTGTACGATGGAATTGAATGGAACATAAAACACGGCACGATTTATCAGTGCCCTAAAATCTCGATACATTCTACGTAGCAGCAAAACGTTCGAAATGTTAACCACATGGTATCGACAGTCGATATTTTCAAGGATGTAGCGTTACCGATAATGTAAGTTCTTATTTTATCAATGATTGATAAAATTATACTAACATTATATCAATCA
>CM052334.1:6986217-7019105 GCA_028455595.1 Lasioglossum vierecki
AAAGGATAGGTGGTGAAATAAATACATATGCAAATATGTTTTTCTATTGCGTTGCTTTATTTATTCATTGTAGATTTATACATGTAGTGTTTATAACGTACAAATATAATAAGTTATGTACAACTTATATTCTAAACATTTATAATAAGATTGACTGACTAGGAGAGACCTCCAATGCTGTAAAATCTATCTCTCTCGGACAAGCACGTTTTATGTTGCAACCTCGTGTAGTTTACTAGCCGATGGTTTGATTTCGATTGAGTCCGCATCATTGCATTTTCCGCAGTGTTGGTAATTCTAGAGAACTGTAGACAGAAAAATTAATTTCATGCAAAGGAATTATGCGCCATCTGTATAAAATATCTAGAACTTTTATCATTTGCAGATGGCATTATTAACGAAAACCTAATATCGATTATCGTTTGACGATAACATTTGGCGAACAGTTTGACCATTCTGCCGTGTAATGTGTAATGGCGCTGTAAACCATAGACTTACAATCTTCAAGACGTTGCACGCATCTTAAAACAGTGCTGCAGCACAGAATGTGCTAACCTATCGAACATAGCTTATTTTTACAGCGAGTTTCTGGTCACATACTCCGCCAATTGGTTGAACTTTCTTTACTTCTGAGCACGTGTACTGTTGTCGTCTGCATTGAACGTGGCCAAACAATGTCAAGGAATAACGATACCGTGTCTTTTATAAGCACACCTGGATTTTGCTCCGATTGTGGGTCAATATTGCCTCTGCTGGGTAACACAGGAAACGTAATTTGTTATGCTTGTAAGCGCGAATGGGGTCCTGAAGGTATTTTTCAATATTTTCATTGTGTTTTCGGATTCTTATATACACCTCTATGAACACTAACAATTGATGAACTAGCACTGATGCTAATTCTAAATACTAATGCTAAATTTTAAAATTTCTTAAAGCTTGTAAACGCGAATGGTGTTCTGAAGGTACTTTTAATATTTTAATTGAGTTCTAATTCTAATTTATCAAATTTTCTTGAAATATCGGAGTTGAGAATGACTCCTGAGAATTCGGGAGAATACTCTGGAATCTCTAGTATTCTCAAAAATTCCGAAATTTTCGAGAACCTGTCTCGACTCGATGTTTGCAGGTTCCCTCGCACCTGTAGCGTTCACGTTACGTATTGTTTTCAGCTTTCGGAGACATGGCAATGACTTACACAATTCGTTTCAACGAAGCTAACTCGTATACATCTTCCAAGCAAACAGACGACGAAAAGGAAGAGGCAGAAGGTCCTATCGTCGAAAGAAAATGTCCACAGTGCCAAAACGACAAGATGTCGTATGCCACTTTGCAGTTGAGATCTGCCGATGAAGGGCAAACTGTCTTCTATACCTGCACAAAGTGCAAGTACGTGTTTCTCAATAATTGCATACGTGTACCGATGTTCTATGTACACTGCTGTGCAAAAGAAAGAAGCACCATATTTAATCGAAAAGCGTAAAGAATCAAATAAGATAAGTTTGTCTCTTTATATCTTATAATTATACTGGGTGCTTCTTTCTTTTGCACAGTAGCGTATGTAAAGGTATTTAGAAACAGGGGCTACTCATAAACATTTAATACTTTGTTTTTTTTCTTCAGATACAAAGAGACGGAGAACTCATAACGCATACACATCGTGCACTCTCTCGTTGGCAAAGATATAAAAGTTGTTGAACAGCTGTTGAAACATGAACACTCTGTGTTAATAAAACATAGAGCTTTATTCACGATACATTCAACAAATATCAACGAATGGGACAATAATAACTTAACGGTACCGTTGGGTTATCATTTATACCTTTAAACCTAATTATGCATGGTTCAGGGATACCTTTACTTATGTTTTCCTCTTAGTTGTATATACTCGGTTAAATATTTTGTACAATACGTCAGAATTAAAGTTTTAGAACAATTAGTTTTTCGAGAAGATTTCGTTTCTTATTTTTTTTTTTGATCCTTGTTCTTGAAACCATTACAGTGGTCCTTCCATTATAAAATCATTTATATTTAAAGAGTTTGTTAGTACATCGCTTATGCTACAAATACACTTAACCGTTAGCGTTAGTAGCAATATTATTATTATTCTTTTTTAATAATAATGTAAAGAGAAATAGTTATATAGAGGAATTTTTAACAACCAGCGCAGCAACTTATATATACAAGGAGGAAATCTTAAACTGTGATAGTTAGAGAGGTTCTTTCCTGTAATAGTAAAAAATAACACGAAAAGGCTTATTTGTTTATACGTAAGTAACGTTCATTTTTTTTTGTTGCGATATTATAGATCGTACAAATTCTCGATATATAATTCCACGATAACGTAACATAATTATTACAACGCGAGGATAAAATGCGTATCACAAAAAAAACAACTACAGTAACAAAAGCTCTGCTAATAGTAATCGTTAACCATCACCCAGAATTTATAAACGAAGTAAAAGAGAATATTATCAACAATATCAGTGGGGATCGAATCCCCAGATCCTTTCTTACGGGACAATTTTCTTATAAACATTTCTCGGAGTTACTATTAACCATTTGTTCACTCGAAAATCACGCATGCCTCGCATAATGAAAAAATAACGATCGAAACGCAAGAGGAACATGTTCTTTTTATATTATTACAATAAAAGAGCGATCATGTTTGTTCTCTACGTGCGCTCATTGTTTATAAAGATTTATTATGTCAGGTCCGTTAGGCCTTCGACGGACGAACGAGCGAACTAGTTACCGCGTTGAAAAAATATTCTAAAAAAATCCTACCGACCAGTTCGTCGTTCCTCTTAACAGGTGTGTTAAGTATAGTCAGCTCAAACAATGGTGGGGAAGTTTCTGAACGTAGGTCTCTTAGGTGATCTATGAAATTTTAAGTACACGTATCCTTGTTTCGATAATTACGTTTAAGACATTTATCAACAGATTCTGTTAAATCGTTCCTAATAAATATTTCCATAAGCCAGTAATAACTTTACAATGTTCTCAGAAAATAATGTTCTTCTAGCCCTGATTATTCGTTATACCATTCTCTCTCGTAATGTTATTAAAAATTTCCTCTTCAACACGATGTAGGCTCGCGCTGTCTTTGGGGGCAGAAAATCGTTCGGCTGTTCGAGACCACCGTCGTTATACGTCCGATTTTTAATTTACCATTAGCTTACGTCTCTGTTTGGCCTCCAGTGTGTCCTACGCCACCGGAGAAAACATTCGATCAACTAAATCAAGCGTTCAACGATAAACGATCGTTCTAACTAGACTGCGAAACAAATATTTTCCAAGAAACGCAAGGTAAATAGAAATTTGCATGTTCCTTTAACAATTTGAATGTGGTACAATCTCTTTTAATCTTTTCATTGTTTCAGATTTACGTATAAAATCCGCAGTCTAATTACAGCTATTCGTACACTTGACGTGGAAGATGTTTTCATTAATCAGAAGCAAATGCGATGATAATACTTGTTGAATATCAAAAAATATTAATAGAAATATTAGTGCGATCGCTTCTGTTTGTAAAATATGGTATGGAAATATTTGACACTGATTTGAGGATGGCTTTGATCATCCCCAAGCATTGAAGACAATCTTTTGGCAATTTCGAATGCGTTCTCACGCTTTGTTACGCTATTTAGGTTTCTATCATTTTTACATGACGTTGGACATTATATATTCTACTTGGCAAAAGAACGAGGATATTTATCATTTGGCTAATATCTTTCTAAAATATCGGTAAGTCTTCTGTTGTACGCGTCTAGCATTTATATACAATATTATTTTTCATTTCCAACATGTTGACCGTCGATTCAGCAGCACCGATAATTCGATAAAATCATAGTAAAAGGAATTTTGTGCTAATCCAGAAAGCAATAGCAAGTACTCATTGCAGCCATTATAAAATAAAATACAGTTTACAGTTTTAGATTTCTTGTTGCTGCAAACCCTTCAATTTATTTAATCAAATAGAAATAGAAAAGTAGGACTTCTCGCAGTAATCTCCCCTTGAACCATTCCGTGTTTTGCAGATCATAAGCGAGTATGGTATAACTGCAATTTATTAGTTAAAAAATGAGTATTTGGTCTGAAAAAATAATTTTGTATTACGCGACGGTCAACACATTGAGGAAAATAATGTTTTCAGCAGTTATACTTTTAAATTTCGATCGAATAGTTTCCTCTAGGGGTAGTTATCGATTAGTTTGAACGTGTAGTCGAGAGATCGAGCCACCTGGTAGTTACCTAAACGGGGAAGCCCGGTGAAAGTGACCGCGAACACCTGTGCGATTTGAATCCAAAATTTGCAGCGCGTCACGCGGAACAATTATATCCTCGCTCGAAAACGGGAGTTTCAAATTTGATAACAGTATCTATATCTACTCTGTCAATAAAAAACGACTCGAATACAGCTTTCATTCTTCAGGGTTACGAATCTTTACGCCGAACCGCGGGGGGACACATCTCTCTTCATCTTTCGTTTCTTCTTGTGACCGTTTGCGTCGAGTGTACTTAGTTTCGGTTCTCCCTCGATTATATACACTAACGCTTCATATTACATATTGTACATCGAGTATGTACACGTGACGGGGTATTTACAGGTGGAATGTGAGGCAGGTGATGCGGAGGATCTAGATTGTCGGTTCACGTTGATCTCTGCGATCATGACGCCTCGAAACACTCGTCCAAAAAGTTCTCCAACGAGTGGTACAAGTGGGCTCGAGATTGCGCGATCCCGTGATCTTCGTCCGTATAGGTCTGCAACAGAAAAATCAAAATTTTGAAACTTCTGCTCAAAAACCCAATGCAAACAATTACAGTCCAATATCTCTCTCAAACAATTTCTTATTACAGCAACGAAAGACATTAATGATTGTCACATTATTTACCCAGAATAAAATGTCCAGGAAATTTGCACTCGTTTGAAATGGTTTAAACATCCTCAATCATTTATAATGCTATTAATATCTTTCTCAAACAATTTATTTCACCATTACAACAACGAAAGACATTAATGATTGTCACATTATTTACCCAGAATAAAATGTCCAGGAAATTTGCACTCGTTTGAAATGGTTTAAACATCCTCAATCATTTATAATGCTATTAATATCTCTCTCAAACAATTTCTTTCACCATTACAACAACGAAAGACATTAATGATTGTCACATAATTTGTCCAGAATAAAATGTAAAAATGTCCAGGAAACTCTTGCACTCGTTTGAAATGGTTTAAACATCCTGAATCATTTATAATGCTATGAATATCTCTCTCAAACAATTTCTTTCACCATTACAACAACGAAAGACATTAATGATTGTCACATTATTTACCCAGAATAAAATGTAAAAATGTCCAGGAAACTTGCATTCGTTTGAAATGGTTTGAACATCTTGAATCATTTATAGTACTATTAAAAGATATACTGTTGTATGTTAGTCCACAGACACCTTCTATGCAAGAAAGCTCCATCCAGCCTTATTAATGATAATAATAATAATTTGCTTTATTTCAGTCTTACAACTAAGAAATGTGACTTGGTTCACATTAATTTATCTGTACAAAACTATATTATTTCAGGCATTCTGTATATACCTTTTCTCATTCTTTTCTATGTCTCATTCCTACCCTGTCCTACTCTTTTAGTATTCTAATTACGACTAACTTTTGCATTTCTGTTCCATCCAGCCTTATTAATTAAAGCCAATAAAATTCTCAAACTCTTCCGTCTTTTCAAAAACTTAAGCGTCTCGATAACTGAAGTGCAAACAAGGTTCAAAGTTCGACGCTGTGATTCTCAGACTTATGGTCTTCAAAAGAGAATGGAGGTCAGGCAAGCAGGTTAATGATAATTGTAAAGCGAGCTTGGTTTACCTGTTGTCTAAACAGAATGTCCTTCTGCTCGAGCACCTTGGCGAGCAGCAGAGATTGCTGATAGTGCACGTTGTCGTCCAAAGTCCCATGGATCAAGTAGTACATCTTCGTTTTAATATTGTCTACCTTGTTGAGTAGTTGGCCCTGCTCGTACCCGTGGAAATTGTCCTCGACCGTCGGCAAACCCATGAACCGCTCCGTGTAAATTGAATCTGTAAATCGGGTTAATTATAAGGTTAATTACCGTTGTGCTCGCTCGACCACTCTCCACGTCGTTCTATTTATTTTACCCTGACCTTTTCATCTTTCTACATTTCCACCCCTACACGCCCACGTAATGTGTACACGAATTCGTTTGCTGTTTCAAGGCGGCCACGGTCATTTTTCTTCCTTGCCACAGGAACCATGGGCTCTGTATAATTACTATTCCGTTGATGCGAAATAAATGACCAATTATCACGCTTTTCTATACGTATCTTTAGACGGAAACCATTACCGTCCTCGCTTTGCGCAGCGGGGGCAATCAAAACGGCGTTAAGGTCGACCGGCACGATACGTTCCGCCGGAAAACGTTTGCATACTGGGTTAATGAAGCAACGCCGTTATTTATGAAGTGACCCGATACGCTGGATTTCTCCAATTAATTTTCGGCGAATTAATATTTACAGAACGACGACGGTCGCTTTCTGGCGAACACTCCCCCGTGCATTTGCTAGGCGGGACCAATGAATAGACACTGTTATCGGAGACGCGAATTTAATTGGAAAGACACCTTCAAACTTTCTCAAACTCCGATGAAATCGTTTTACGTATTTCGATCGACAATTATTTAAACTACGAAGAATTTATCGGCGCTCTGGTTCGATCAATTTTAAAGAAAAAATATAGCAAATTTGCAATAATTACATGAAATTTTAAATTTTCAACGTTTCGGTCTAAGATTCAGACCTTTTTCAAGAATTTTACTAAAATTTATGTATTGCGTCTGTAATCCGATGAAATCATTCGGTGCTGCACAAGGTATTTGTAATCCGCCAGGTAAAGGGTGTATAAAAATTATATGTCACGACCACCATAGCGTGATTCTACACCTCATGATCGGTAAAGATCTGTTAAAAAGACTTCCCGCGAAATTGTCCTTGACTGACCTTTTTAAGGTTTTGAAGGTTAAATTTTTTTTATGATTGCATCCCTTTTTTTATGTATCCTTTTTCACTTTTTATCCTTTCGATGAGTAGAACAACAATGCAAACATAAAAAAATTTGACCTTCAAAACGTTAAAAAAGTCGGTCAAGATGACATATAATTTTTATATACCCTGTACCATCGTTGCTGAATTTTTCAATTCAAAGGGAAATGTACCGAGTGTTTTAAACATTTTTTTTCAGACATTATATAATATCTTGTCTCCTGACTGTGAATCATTATACGGAATAAAAATTCGCAACCGTTAAAAATCTCTCAGAGAAGGAAGTTCAGAAACTTGACTGTATTTACGGTGTATTCACAGTTTGTTTACGCGACTTTGAATCTACACTGTGCCACGGAATATTAAGAACTGACTAAAAATGTTGAAATTGCGCAGCCAGAGGCGAGTCACGCAAAATGGCGATCACCGTGAATATTTACAGAGTATTTGCAATGTGTTTACACGACTTTCAGTCACACTGTGTTGCAGGATATTAAAAACTGACCATAAATGGCGGAACGGCGCTTCTCCCGTGAATCAGGATAGTTAATTAATTTGGGAAAGCCGCCGGTAAATTGTCCGTCGCCTATAATAGGCATTCGCCGAGGGATATTAAGCTTTTCCGACAATGCAATGGTACGCAACAATGGTCGGAAACAGCGGCGAAGGAAAAGCGGGAAAACGGGGAAACAACGATGAAATTCCGCCGTATACCTGTACGCGGACGACGTGAAAAATGATCGAATCATTTTCGCGCCGGCTTGTGAATAAGCGGTTTTAATAAAATGTTTGCCCCCGATGATTTATAGCGGACAAGGAGAACGCCGCCGCCGGAGGAACCGTTCGTTTCCGGTTTAACGGGCCGCTGCGCCAATTGCCGTGAGTGTTTCTTCTCGTTTCGAAGACGCTTACGACCGCGTACTTTAATCCGACCTCCCCCAGGGTCCCTGCCGTGCTAAATTCACCGGAACAAATCGTGCGCGGGTCCTTTTGTTCGTTCCCGGAATTAGCAAGTTACGATTTCTTTTGACCAGCGAGAGCTCTTGTTCTATTTGTTGCTCTTGTCCATCCCGGCCATGTGGCTTCCGTACACCCTTTATGCTCTCGAGCTACCTCAAAGTACCATTTTCATTAAAACGCCGCACTCGCGACTTTTTTCATTCAATTTCGTCCGAGCACCGAAGCTCGAAGTTGCTCAAAATGCTGAACCGACTTGTGTTTTTTGAATAAAGTAAATCTCCGGGACTTATTACTTGGGCCCTATAAATTGATTATTTTCGACTTTCCATCATAAACTAGTTCATGTACGTTGTAACAACCTTATCATTTTCACCAAAGTGTAACACGACGATTTTAATGAGATTTATACGGGATAATAGACAGGATTAAGGGGGTGAAAACAATCCCTTTGAATAATTATTGTTAGGTGACGAAAACAAAAGAAATTCCAATAACAAACATAACTTACATAAATATCAATAAACAATTACTGAGAAGTACTGCAAATAAAGAATGAATTTTGTAAACGTTATATTAAAATTCATTAAAAATATTATTCCTATCTACTTTATTAGCGAGAAATGTCTTTTTTAAACTTGTGAAACTAATTTCTTTTTAATTGTAAATCATTTTGCAGGATATTCCATATGTATTTTTTACAATTAAAAAGAAATGAGTTTTACAAGTTAAAAAAAACATTTCTTCCTACTAAAGTAGATTTTTTAATGAATTTTAGAATATATCCTAATTATTAATATGTACTTATTATATGTGCTTTTTTAGTTTTAAAAATTTTCGGGTTCTACTTTCTCAATATTTAGAATTGTTTACTCGTTACTTATATTTAGTAATTTTTAAGACAATTTAAATCACCCCGATGTCTTTGATTTTATCGTAATAAATATATATGTTTTTCTAATAATTTTTTAAAAATAAAAGTTCTATCGCTATCTGAGACCACCTTGGCGATGGGAAATTTAATTATTATTTAATTTGTTATTGCACAAGTTGAGGGTACATGCTAGTCTTGTATAAATTTTATTAAAATCGGCGTGCTACATTTGAGTAACGTCTTTTGCGAGACAGCGTGAGGTGACCGAGAGAACGTGAGCAGAAAAATGTTTAACAAATGCGAATCCCGTATTTTTCTCCATACTGATGTCCCGACGGCGAACACGTTAATATTGTACCGGTCCGCGAATTCGCGATCGCGAGACAGGCGCGAGATAAGTCACGTTCTCAGAAAATTTGAGTTTACTGCCGCGCCGGTGGAGATTGTGTTGCCGAATAGCGAATTCGCGAAAAGGAACGCGTTAAAGGAAATCCCTCGCCTTCCAAAACACGAATGCAATGAATCCGACCGGCACGGCGGCGGCGGCGGCGGAGGATATTGATGTTTCGAACTTTGAACCGTAATATCTCGCAGCATGGGAACGCGTGACTTACAGCCGCGCGCATGAAAATTGCGAAGGAAAACCTTGGAAAGGATCGAATTATTTCTCATCGTTGACGTTACCGGAAGGTGCGCGACGACCACTACAAAAGAATCCTCTCTTCGAGCGTTTGATAAACATTCAATATCGAGTTTATACTCCGCGAGAAAGATTAATTGCCGCTTCGACTATGTTTATTTATGAAGCCACCTTTGCGTTCGCAATTTTTCCGCAGTCACCATCCCCCTCTGATAATTAAACTGCGACTGTTCACTGTAAATTCCAGGCCCCATGGAGTATTTCACGGGGAAGAACATGGGGGAACCATCTTGGCTCGAGCTGGCCAGATTTATCAGGCTGCCACATGCGACCTGGGAACGCGAATCTATTTCGAAACTGGATTTTGGAAGATTTTGAAAATTTGCGTCAATCTGCGGATTAACAATAACAACGGTGTGGATTTTATACAAAATAAAAAATGTTTCATTCTACTTTTAATTATCTTATTAAAGTAAAACTAATACACTGGTAGCCTCGAATCTTTTTAAGGAAGTTCTGGAGGTGTATAAAAAGGCAACAAAATTTTTGAAAATTTTACAAGATATAATTCTTACTAAATTAATGCAATTACTAAAGTTTGGGCTCGATTCACTGCGCCGTTTGACGTTTATAGCAACTTAAAGTTTGCACACCTTGACACGTCTGAGGTATTTTTAATTTATTTAAATATTTATTTTTAACTAAAATTTAACTAAACTTAAATGTTTACAATTTTTTATAATATGAAGACAATTTGATTAAAGAATAAGTATAACATGAAATTCACTAATTAGACGAAAGCTTTTTAAATTAATCTATTTTTTAATGCAAAATATACTCACGAATAGCTTTCATTGCCAATATATTGATGTTATATAATTGTACCTCCAGAACATCTTTAATACCTCCACTGTTTTAAATTGTACGTAACCATCGTCGTCATAAATGCATTAAATCCGCAATGTAATCATGACACAGAAAGAGTACAAAGATTGAAAGAATTTCAAGCATCAAGAATGTATAATTTTCAGTTTTTATGAAGTTTTTAAAGGAAAGAAATTTCAGCGAGGAGTTCCTTGCATTTATGTAGACAATTTTGATTTTGCATAAAAATCATTATAATTTCTTTTTCTTTCTCGATATGCAACCGAGATTCGCCACCCCAGCTTCTCGCAAAGCTATTTATTTTTCTGTATTTTACATAAGCTCGTTTATAATATTTACATAATGTATTCGAACGAACCGGGCACGAAACAGACGGCTTAATCTGTCGACGTACTTGCCCACCCCTTTTACGGGCTACGTAATTAACATAATTAATACATTTTAGTGCGTGCATCGTCACGAATGTTTTTAGAAAAAATCGGTACTAACGAGCTCCTCGTACGGGGTGTTCTCCACGACTGTTGTGCTTCCTCGAAAGGGGCGAGACCTGAAGCCATTCGACGTAACTCTTTCCTTTGCGAAAATGTTTGCCCTTACGAGGAAGTACAACATTTTCGGGTCACACTGTATATTATTAGTGCATTTATTAGCGTTCAGAGAGACTGTTAATAATGAGTACGTTTTGCGACTTTAAGGTTGTCAGGTAAAGTATGCTTATTAGCAGACAACCCTATATATAATTCAATTTATAAAAATAGAAAATAACAATGCCCGTGACAAACAATTCTGTCAACGATTGATTACAATACATACGGCTTATCCTTATAAAAAAAATTCTTGAGATCCTCGCTGCTAAATTTTTGAAAAGTTTGATTTTCATATATCAATTTTTAAAAATGAATACTAAATATATCAAAATTTTTTAAATAATGAAATTATTATATACAATTTTTTGAATTGAGAAATTATTCACAATTATTTAAGAACTAATCGTTTTAATTAAATTCTTGCATGTTCGAAGCTCACTTCGCAGACGTATTGAAACATTAAGAATGCTGACAGAGTAATCAATTAATTAACTTTCTGCAACTTTCCTTTAATATTCATGCGAGTTCTTCTTCCACTGAATTGCTCCGTATAAATAATTACCGGCTCGGAGGCTAGTCGATATTTCAATAAAAAATCACGGAATTATAAATAAGCGGGTTCGTCGACCCCGATCGGCGTCGAAACAATGTTGCAGCAGGAGAAAAACGAGGAATCCGCGATCGATGAGCGGGAATGGGTCCTCGAGAGTTCCTCGAAGGAGGGAAAAACGTAGCAGCGTTAAAAATGTGCATCGTCGACGACGGCGGAACGTCTGAATGCCCGAGACTCGATTTCGACCGATGACTCCTTATCGGCCTGATAAATCTGATATCTCGGAGCCCGAGCGCAGCCAACTGCTACAACATTCCGACAATAATTGAATCGATCGAACCAGAGCCGAAGCAATGGCGCGTACACATTCCCTGTCCTCGATTTTTTCCTTTTTTTTCTCTCCCTCTCTCTCTATTTCACTCTTTCCCCTATCTCTCTTTCTACTAGTCTCTCGTTCCGCTGATTTGTTCCGTTATTCAAAGGATCGAGGCTGTTGCACGCGAAGGAATTGACTTCTCAGCGATACCTCGTATTGTCTTCGACTTTGAATAAATTCCATTAGCAGAGATAAGTGTCGCGCAGCCTTTGTAAACCATTAAACTTCGTCCCTTTGACTCTGTACAACCCGTTTTCCTTTTAACAACCAGTCCACCGCTGTCGGTTAAGTGGTAGACTTCAGAGCTCCTACTTTTTACTTTTTCATTATTATACAAATTACGTCGTGAAGTAAATTGTAATATTATGAGGCAATATACAAATTACGTTTTGAAAAATTATTCAAGTTTTGATCGCGTAAAATTGGAGTGCATCAATTTTGAGAATTTTATCAGGCAATGTGTACCAGTCGTTCTCAGTGATGACTGCCGATCTTTAAGTAAATTAAAAATGGTCTGCATTGATTGTGCGAATCAGGAGTAAAGTAAGCATCGATTTCATCTTAAAACAATGTTTTATATTTCACCCAGCCAATTTCTTTATAAAAGCATTAAGATTCGCAGTCTAGAAGGTCAATAACATCGTGTTTGAATTTAGAGAAATACTGAATATGGCGTTTCCAAATGGTACGACGAAGAGCAGACCGATTCGGCGTGAAGAGAGGAATTGAAAACGTGGAATAAACTTTTTTACTGCAAGCTTTCGTTTTCACGAAAAAGCAAGTTTGAATATTCAGCGTGCGCGCACAAATAATTTCTAAGGAGATTCAGACACTCGCGGTCAGACCAGCCGAGCACGTTCTAGTGATGTTCGAACGCATTTTCCTGTTAAAAATCGGGACTCGACATTTTCGACGTATTTTTTACATGCGTTATCAATCTTTGTTATAATTCCACTGCAGATTGTACTACACTACGGGGTCGTGTTCAAAAATATCGGAAGCTTGTAAAACAATAAAATACTATTTAAAACTCTTCTTCACAAATGTACCATAAAATCGAATTCGCATATTCAGTTTGCATGGCAAGTGTAATTTTCACGAAGGGAATACGCTCGGTTATGGTCAGACAATATCACGCGTGCTTTGCCAATTTTCGATGGTGTTTTACTAGTGCACAAAAACTCGTGTAAAAAATGTTATTCCACATTTTCGACGTAGCTTTTCACGTAAAATCACGCCATACCGTGCGTTGTTGTTTGAAATTGAATTATCGAAAAATATGCGACAGAGAAATAAGACAGGACAGAAATTTTCAAAGGTTTCGTTATAGATTGTCCTGATTCCTGTGTTAAAACATCGTTTTATGTCTAAAATTAAAATACTTTATTTTTTGACGCTGTTCCACCAAACGGACACTTCTGAGATTTTTATACAAAATAGGGAAAAAAAGATACAAAATAGGTTAACATCATAGCAATATTTTAGAATTTTTTGGTAGGTGTCAACCCAGGGGAAGATAGTTAAAAATATTTCCAAAAAAATAATTATTTTCAACTATTAATAATTAGCAAAAAATTCTGAAAAAAATCTGAAGTATAGAATGTATCTATATCTTTTGCTTGCCGTTTATTCCATGTCGATATCTTTTTTAGTTTTAGAGCAAATTCCATTTAAGTGCGGGGGAAGTTACCCAAAATATCACCCCTATCGGTGGGGGTAGACATTTGAAATTTTAAACAATGTTTTTTTAAACAAAAATAATGTTTTAAGAATGGAATGAAGAAAATCGGAACGGGGGTCGCTGTCCCATGCTTACCCGGCTATACCTTTTACACTAACGCTCGAATAATTCGCCGGAAACGAGCGTCGCCTGATTTCCACATAACTCGCGATATTACGCTCACGCATAAATTGGCGTGATAATTAATTTTAAACAGTTGTTAATTAACTCGCGTAAACATTGCGCAGCGCAGTTTCAATTAAACAATTTTCGTTCCGGCTGACCAGCAGAGCAACAAAAACCCGTTTGGACCGATCGCGAACGATTCGACGCTGACACATGGGCTGTCCCATCGTTCACATCGCTGGTTTGTGTTTTACCAGCGAAAGGCAAAGGCGCGTGTTATCGAAAATCAATTATTCCGTGACAGTCGAATATCTCAGGCATTCCGGCGTTGCTCGATTCTCAGTCGACTGCGATATATTTTATGCGCCGGGGAGTGACGCTGATCGAAAATTTCCACCTCGAATTCGCATTATTCGACCACATCATTTTAATGAAAAGCAAATTTACCACATTTACAACGCCCGGTTTTGTTGCGATGCACAAGTTTCAGTCAATCGAACGTTCTCGCATAATGATTTTTGGAAATCGTGCTGAAATATTCAAACTCCTTAGAGAAAGTGACAAATTAATAAATAAAATCAAAGATTCAAATGTACACAGGTTGAGTCACCTAATATGTGCACCATTCAATTTTGTCCTTAAGATATTTTTTAAAAAATAAACACACGAACTGCCATTTACTCAGCGAAAATACAATTTAATTATATCGCTCCACACTACAACTGTGCATTGCCGGAAGTGTTTGCATTTATTGCAATTAAATATTGTTCCGCCGCAGCAATATATTGACCGAAGCATTTTTTCGCTCGAAGAACTCTTTCAATGGAAACGAAGGGGTAAATTTTCGATCGGCGCGGATATTTAATTAAACCATTTACTACCGAGGATAAAYAAAATTTATATAGGCGAAAGGGAGCCGTGCGATTCTTTAAAAAATTCGCATTCTCGCCGAAAAAATTAGTAGGGTGTAGAAAATTTGGCCGGGGTCGTGCCGAGAGAGCGGGTCGATCTCGTGAAAACGTAATCGACCGAGATAGTCAGCGAATTTTGGCAATTTCTCCGGGAGTCTAATACAGCGTGAAAATTAATTAAAGCGGCCGCCGGTATTGTACTTTTAAGGATCATCGATTACCGTGGACGGGGTTTTTCGTTGCCGACAGTTTCGTTAATCATTCGTGGGAAAAATTGCTCGCGACATCGATTGGAATATTCATGAGGGGAAAAAGAAGAAGGTGTTCTCGAGCAGAAGGGAAAAGGAGTGGAGATCCGGTCGGTGCTCGGATGAAAATATTATCTTATGCAGACGTACCGTAAAGAGCCCAATCTGTTACAGGTGCCACGGACATGCCGCACTTGAAGACACCGCGATAATCCATGGCGAGCGTCATGCCTGTCGCGTAGCCACCGTAACTCCAGCCCCATATCGCTGTTCTGGTGCGGTCGATGTACGGCAGCCTGTCTTGTAAATACCTGCAACCAGTGGTGGAATCGTTCACGCATCAAAATCATGCCAAAATGGAAATAACCGGGCTCGTCACGATTTTACGCGGAACAATCCGCTCGCGCATTCGATATTCCGCTTCGAGATGAATATATTTGTTAGGGTGATAAATATTCCTGGCGGAATTCCAAAATTTTTTGTTTATTAACGATAAACCTACCAAGCACTTTTTTTTTTTTCTTCCAAACATTAACTCGGGACATGGGGGAAGGCCCTGTCTGAGATTCATTCCCCCATGTGTGATCCGAAGACAACCACAACATGTTCTTGGCTATCAGTATATGTAGTATTAAACATAAATGTATGCGAATATAGGTAAGTATTATATATAAGTAGGTATAAACGTAGGTAACTTTATAAACAAAAGTAAGTATTATTGACATATAGGTTTAGTTCATAACAAAAATATTTTTTCTGTCAAATAATAAAACCTACCAAGCACTGGAACCGCTTCAAATGCTGCGTATTATCGAAATGACCAAGCCGAATCCATTTAGATTGTAATTTTTTATTTCAACACGCGCTCGATTCAAATCTATTTCAATCCTATGGAAGCAGCTTTCAGATGAATATATTGTTCTGCGGGATAAATATTTCTGGCGGAATTTCAAACCTTTTTTGTTTATTAACGATAAACCTACCAAGCACTGGGAACGATTATAACAATAACAAAGTCGAATTACATTTCGACCGCGTGCAAGTTTTTATTTCAATATGTGCTCGAATCAAATCTATTTCAGTACTATCGAAGCAGCTTTCAGATGAATATATTGTTATCCGGGATAAATATTCCCGACGGTATTCCAGTTTACTAAAAACTTTGTACATTACACACTTTATACTATAACATTATAAAAATCTCTAAAAATTCTTCGAGCATCTCAAACTGTGCAAAGGCATATCGCTTGTAGAATTTCAAGGCCCCTAGATCAAACTAAATAACTTTCATAATTAATTAATTAGTTATCGATCGTAATTTATCTTCAGGATATTATGAATTTTTATTCGCGGCGCAAAGGTTCGATCATTTACAACAACAATTAGCTATTAAATTGTTTTAATACGCGGAAAAGAAAATAGCTAATTTTTGTAAATGATCAAACCTTTGCGCCGCGCGAATAAAAATTCATAATACCCTGAAGATAAATAACTTTCACATTGAAAGAAATAAAACAATTTGGAAGCTGGAATTGTTAGAAATATTGTTAAAATTACCTCAGCATTTGTTTGGCGCGGTAGACGCAGTCACAAAAGAAATAATGTCGGTACACGATCATTGTCTGTGCGGAACACAAATTTCTTGACAAGAATCGCGACTTTGCTGTCCAAAATTAGAGTTTGATTTTTAAATTTTTCACGAGGAAAACGTAGAATTAGTATCTTGGTTTGTGTTCGGGTTCCCCGTGTGCGGTGTAATATCAGAGCGATATTTAACGAGAAGACTTCCGCGGCGTGCAATATTTCAAAACATGTCTTTCCGTTGGAAATTATGGTTAAAAGCAAAGATCCATTTGCCGTGCGACGGGGTCGGGTGCGCGACAAGTACGTGACAACAATGATAATGAACAATAAACGTGGCCGCGAAGTTTTCGCTGCGCGCGGCAAGCTTGTCCGCGGGATTCTCGTCCAGAAAACAACGGAAAAGTTTCTGTTCAATGCAGCACGCGTATCCATTGTATCCCCGTTCACATAATATCAAGTGTTTGAAAGACAGTCACGGTACATCCCCCCCGGCTCGCGAGCTTGTTTTCACAGAATGTCGCATTTATATGTCCGCAGCGTCGCCTGAACACGATCACGGGAAGAACTCTCTGGCCGATATAGAAACTGCGAGGGTGAAAAAAAAGAAGAGAGAAGGGGATGGGTGGGGTGAGAGGCGTTAAAAAAATCCGGAAAAATGTCTAACCGGCTATTAAGCCGGGAACGCGAGGATCAGGATGGTCGGAAAGGTTACAGGAGTGATCTTAAATTCGTAAGGCCACGCTGTCTCGTGATCCTCTCGCCGGGCAGATCATAAAAATCGTCCTTAAAGGATCGGCCACTAAAATAAATGTCGTCCACCGTCCTAAGTGCTCGTCCGCCGGATGCATAATGCATTCGGGTCCGAGTTTCTTATGTTCCGGCACCCGGTCGTACGATGAAGACGGATTTCACGGGAACACGCTGTGCCGACCCACTGAATTATACTGCCGAATATACGGTGCTAGCGAACTTGTAAAACAGTCGAACAATCTTTACGCCGCCATCGAATCGCCACGGAAAACCGCTACGCGAAATATTTCACTTCTGCTCTACCGGAATTGTAAAACGGATTTCGCAATCACCAGAAACCTTGGGAGCTTCTTTTCGACGATGTCGCCAGTGAAAAGTGTTCGCTTAACGTTGGGTGCATCATTCGATTGTTTTATCAAATGCAACTCCTGTTTAAACTAGTGAAATAATTCAATAGAGGAGAGTCGTGGTCTTTCTAAATGTTTTGCTGCGTACTATGACCTTGTAAACGATCCGAAATGTTTGGAAATTATCAGAATGAATGCATAATTGATGTACAAAATATATTTTTAACTTTTAGTATTTTCTCTGTAATTCCGACAAATTGCAATTCTTTGGAAAATCTTCATAGTGGACGATTTCGTATGTTTATGACGAGAACGAGTAAATGCAATTGCAAACGGTAAATATTTAAAAACATTGTTGTTCCCACGTTATTGAAACTATTGAAAAATCAACGAACCTTCTATCAGACTCCTGCTCCTTGCAATCGGTACGAACAATTGGTATCTCGCATAAAAATCCGCAGGCTATTCGCATATTCGCATCGGATGGCCCGTACAATAGACTCCGGTACAATGCGATCGGAAAACTATTTAGAAAAAACTGTGTACATATGTATTTTACGTGGCAACAAATGAACAATGAATACATAAAGACATTGTTCGAATGAACCGTTCCGTTATCGTCACAGGAGATGAATGTACACAGTATTTTTTTTTAAACAATTTTGTTATTGCGTTCTACGGGATTTGCATTTTCGGATAATCAAAATCTTGTCTTTGGCTAATTGTTTTTTTTTTAAATATTCGTAATTGTTCGAGTAAGGTTTTAGAAAAAGAGAAATTGAGAAGGTTGCCCGGTAAAATGGAAAATTTGGGAAAAACTAAAAGTGCTTCTTGAATCGTATTTCAATATAACAAAAAAACAAACGTTTCAGCTTTCACTTTATATTTCAATAGGAATCTACATTATCGACATTATGAACATCCGTCAATTAGTTTATTTATATTCCAATTTATGAATTTACATTGTAGAAATTCAGCTACTGTTTATAATAGATTCTTTGGGAGTTAACGAGTTCGCTAACCGGCAATTGTTTACCAGCTTTCTTGTTAAAATGTTTCTTTGAATAGCGTACCTCCTTTGTGAAGTATTGAAACAATGCTGCAGGAGAAAATGAAGGATTCTTTGAATACTGTGCAGTTCATGATCTTGAACAACGAAGTGGATAAATTCATTCAATTGTTTTGAGATAAACTGCGAGGTGGTAGCATATATTAATAAAGATTAATACACTCTCCCTACGATGTAAGAGGATGATGTTACTTTCGCAATAAGAAAATCTCTATCCGTCTATTTCTTTGAAGTTGTCTGTGAAATTCTTGAAAAATTTTTTTATTTAAAATAATTCAAAAAATATTGTTAAGTCTACACCGCTTAGCGTCAGAACTTGTTAATGGATATGACTTTAACCGACAACTATTTTGACCGCCAACGCTTTTAAGCGACAACTACTTTGACCGACAACGCTTTTAACCAACAACGGCTTTCATCGACAATGCTTTTAGCCAACAATGATTTTGACCGACAACGCTTTTAACTAACAACGATTTTGACCGACAACACTTTTAAATAACAACGATTTTGACCGACAACGCTTTTAACCAACAACAATTTTGACGGACAACACCTTTAACCGACAACGAATCTAAAATCGTTGTCGGTCAAATTCGTGTCGGTTAAAAGCGTTGTCGGTCAAATCTGGAGTCGGCGAAAACCGTGTCGGGGAACGTTGTCTCGGTGATTTCCATGTGACCCGTCACAAGTGGTTTCTCGCGAAGGTGTTAAACCAGTGATGCTGCGGATATAAATGGCAATAAGGAGGGTGTCTGATCAGCGGCAGAAAAGTGGATCAAAGGCCGCAATCAAGCGTCCTGTTCCATGGCCGCGCAAAATCGCGGAGAGTGTCGGCGTTTAGGGAACGTGGTCGGACTGAGGAATGCGGCCGGTGTAACGGTCAATTCCGACTGAAAAGGCCGACAATGGGCGGTCCCATCAGCGGGAAACTTTCCCGTGCACTGTTGTTTCACGGTGCATTCGATTTCTTCCACTCGAGACGATACGTGATTTCCGATCGGAACTGGGTAAGAGAGGTTCTCGGGCTCCTTTCGTTCCAATCTTTCCGGGGCTATTGTCTCCCGTATCTCGCGTGTTCAATAATAATGGTACCACGGGGAACAGAGGCGCTGGCCGCACACGGTTGCCCATAGAAATAGTAATGGTCTCCTATAGCAGTACCCCCTGCCACCAACCATTCAACCAGGCTTCTTTTTTCGCGAAATTTATTTAGCTCGTAAATCGGACGATGCCCTCCCCTTGAATTCTATTTCTCCGGCAGCAGACGAGAGCCTGTTTTCCACTATCGATTTTCAGATAGAATTTCATTTTTCCCGTCCGAGATGCGCTCGACCCCTTCCAACCTCACCCCATCGCACCCGCCCTCGTGATTCCCCGGTGCATTGTCTTCGATTGCAGCTCTTAACGGCTCAGTTGTGCATGTCGATCGACCCCGGAGATTTCGATCGTCTGCTTCATTGTGTCACTGCGAGGTAAACCGCTGGACCGGGAAAATTATCACACACCGTGCTGCACTGTTCTCTGCGGGTTGCTCGAAAACTTTCTTGATCACTGATTGTGCAAGCACTTTTTCGTTTTTCAACCGTAATCGCAACATTACCGGTTACGAATATCTAGAATGGCAATTTCGTACTTTACACGAATTCAACACTGGGCAAAATTACGCGTTAACGAGTAAAATAACATAAAAGTTCAATTTATGCATTGATCGAGAGCTTTAGAATATAGGATCTACTAAATAATAAAAATTGCATACAACCTATCTATCTTCCATATAAGTAAAAATTAAAAGCTGTTCGTTGCCAAGGACATCACTCGAGAACGGCTGGACCGATTTGGCTAATTTTAAAAAAAAAATCGTGATAGTCCGAATAAGGTTTTTAGGGAAAGAAAAATTGGAAAAGTTGCCCGGAAAAATGGAAAATTCGGGAAAAAATGAAAAAGCTTTTTTCCATGGGATTTCTGTATGAACTCGCGATTCGAACGATGGATATGCGTAATTCTTTTTCTTTTGTTCGTTATCGAAAAGTTTTCGGAAAAAAAATATCCAGACAATTACAAAGGGAAGTTGTACAATTTGGACAAACTGTAGAAATCAATATTTGAAACGGTACAAGTAGGTTGACATATGAAAAAACAAATTAATTGAAATTATCAGGACTACGTCTGTCAGCTAGTCTAAAATAAATAGACCCTTGTCATTTTTATATGTTAAATCATTTTCATCGGCAGGTTTAGCGTTAACTCGAGATGAAATGAGGATTCAGGGCTGATCTAGAGGACAACTCGTCCGGACCACGTTCGATCTAGGACTCTTCTAAAAGATTAGCCACTGTTTACGATACTCTGTCCTCCTGGAGAAGCCCTCCAATCCCTCATTCGCCAAGACGGTTTCTTGTAACGCGGCCCACTCAGCCGCCCATCGTCCTCCGTCTCGTTTTCATTTTTCATACTCACTTTGTCGCGGTTTACTACGTTCTTTTCAGCTATTCCTCCCCCTTCCTCTCCACCCTAGGCTCATTAGCCGGCCAGGTTTTTTCTCCGCTCTCCACTTCGTTTGACTTCTTACTCTACACTCTTTTCGCTACCCCGTATTGTTCACTTTTTTTTCTCCCGGGCCCTTCATCCTGTCACGTTTACTCCACACTTTGCACCGGGTAAACACTCTGCACCACCAACCCCCGCGGTAGCGGTGGGTCTGAATTCCCCGCAAAAGGGGCTCCTCTGGTTGTGCAGCTGATATTTCGCCTTTTTTGTTGTATTCTTTCTCCCCCGTTTTGTTTTCCAGCCGAACGTTTCGACGCGTTTCAAAACGAACATGAAGAGGGGTGGACAAAAAAAACGAGAGAAATTCTGTCGGCGATTTTCGGGGCGGAACGAGAGAGCATCGCGGCCAGGAAGCAGGTTAAATCTATCATGCTTCGGTGACGCTGTTACACTCATCCCTGTAGGGTCATCTCGCGCACCCTCTAAATGGATCCTGAACCTCGCCGCAGGGAAAAACCGAATTTATCTTTCCGAATCGGTTATTCGATGAAACGATCGCGGCGCTTGAACACGGCTACGAGAATCAGATATTAACCCTAGAACAACGAGCTACCCTTGTCTGATCATTAGACTGCGGATCTCTATGCATTCGTAGCAAAATTGAGCAGATGAAATTCAAAATTGTAGGACAATTTAGAAAAGTGGAGATGTGTATGATTTCTTATCTATTAAAATTATTAAGGGAAGAATCAACATTCTATTTTGTTTCTATTCCTTGCAAACGATACGAACAATTTTTATTTTGCATGGAGATCCGCAGTCTAGTAATCATTTTTTAAAAACATTGTTAAAGATAGTTCTTGCAGACATCTTTCTATTTTTCCTAATGCAATAACTGTTCAACAAAACTGAGTAATTGAAAGATTCTGATGTTGGAGTACTGAATGAATATTTTTTAAGGAACAATATGCTGCTGACATTGATTTAGAAAACATAATTTCCTGAGAATGTGTTAAGAGCATGATAGAACACACAACGCAACACGTTTCGTGCCATGTGTTACACCCATAGCACACGTTGAACTTTCTATTCAGGCCACGTGAACCACGAATCGCTCACGATGTGATAACTACTATGTACAAGCTAATTACTTATCGATCGATCATATTATCGTACTGCTGGTGCACTAATTCCTTTCCATTCCTTCTTGAAACCTTCTCGCACGCATCCCCATAAAAAAATTATTCAACAAATTTATTTCTTTAGATGTACATTATTAAAAAAAAACGGCTAAAAATTCGAATACACACGTTCTTATTTTCATAAAATCAAATATTCACTGGAACGACGATTGTTTAAGCCCTTAACGTATTTTAACGAGTCAGACTCGCCATGAAGATTTTAACAGTCTACCAAATATAAATGTTATATAAAGAAAATATTTTTTCAATTTATATTATATATATATTATTTTTCAGACGTAAAAATGTCTCTCTCGAGATGAAACGTTAAGATGAATGTTTAAATAATTTCAAATTTGCTGTTTTCTATAATTGATTGAATTGTGCATCGAAACCACAAAATTTATTATACATAAATTTTCTTTTTTCTTTTTAGATGAAATCAAATTTAATTTTGATAGTCATACAAAATTTGATTTGAAATCAATGTGTAAGCATTAAAATAAATGTAGCAGAACAAAAAATATAACTTTTCTTTTCCCTTCTACGACAGTTTTGGAGATGAAGACGTTTCGTCCAAGGAAAATGGTACGGCAAATATCATTTGAGCAACATAAGACCGAAGAATGGAGGTTTCTAATCGGCTCAGAAGGTGAGAAGAGTCGCGTGGTAAAACGAGGTGTAATTCAGTGTTCGAGCTGTTTATTCTCCGACCGTGTTACCGCGGCGATACAAATTCGTCAGCGTCCGTGACATCACAGCTGCCTTCCCTTTGATCTAAACCGGTGCCCGTCGCCAACAACGCTGCGTCGAAGTTAATTAAACAGAGAGTCTCAAAGTGACGCCGAAAACAGTGGACCACCGGGGCCAAGGCCTGCCGGACTCAATTATTTCTAATTAAGCCGGACCCCGGGGGAAGAAAAATGCAATTGCACCTTGAACAGAACGTGAAGGGAA
Organism: Lasioglossum vierecki; assembly: GCA_028455595.1. NCBI lineage: Eukaryota > Metazoa > Arthropoda > Insecta > Hymenoptera > Halictidae > Lasioglossum > Lasioglossum vierecki. The sequence continues at coordinate 7,009,544 of CM052334.1, forward strand.
AGGAATTTTTTCGTAGTCTGCTAACTAGAGAACAACCCCCGTTTCTTCTCTCTCTACGATTGGCTCTCTGAAACGAGGTAGCACAGGCCCGGGGGACAGAGCGAAATTTTTTTCCGCAGCCTCGAACAAGCCGCGAGATATCGAGAGTACGTCGTTCATCAACGAAAACGACGGTTCGATTATTTTCGAGTGGCACCGATTTCAATTCGCTCCTGTCCGCCTCCGAAACACGACCGTTGATTAAATCGCCAGGAAAGTTAACCCTTCGTACAACCGTTTTACGTACAAGAAATGCATAATTAACTGGTAATCTATAGAAAGGTAAACGTACCGTTAGATTCACAGCAGAACTTTTAGTAGAAAATTCTTGATGAAACGCGGCACCAACTCTACAGGTAATAATCGTAAGAACAATGACGAATACTCGGTGTAGCGGCGTATCGAAGCGGGTCGGCCGCGATTCCCTGGTAACTGAATTATCGGGTTGCGCGTAGGCGTTCGGGTCGCTTTGAGGGAGTCAATCGAGCCACTCGACTCGGGTTCTCGAAATATCACACAGAAGGCAGCCCTCTCTCCCGTTTATGAATCCGAAAGGCTCCTCGGGGGGCCATCGATGCCACTCAGAGGGACATCATTCCCGTCGGTGGATCGGTAGATTGATGGCGAATAGAAATGCCCGGCGAGATGAAGAACGATGGCGAGGAGGACGGGGTTGAAGTGTGCTGGTTCCACAGCCCAGGGAGAAAGAGAGGAAAGTAGAAACAGAGAGCACGGAGAGAAAGAAACACGGATAGGGCGACAGAGAGAGAAGAAGAGGAGATGAGGGTGGAAAAATGGGGAGGAAAAAAGGCGGAAAAGAGCCGGAGTGAAAAATCAGTGTGCGGGAGGATCGGAGGGGGTTGAGGGCCAGGTCTCTTCGTCTGAAACGAGGATGGAGAAGTGGGTGAGAAACGGTGACAGGGACGCAGGGCCGACAACACCGCGCGCAATAGGGCAAAGGTTAAAGGGAGCTGGCCGATTCCGCAATCGCTTGGCCGGTTTCCAATTTCACGACTCGGTTTTTAGGGGCCGGACGCGGTGCGACGCGCCAGCAAAACATTGCAACGTGGATACAGGGGTGGTCCGGCACCACCAACGATGCGACGCCTGGATGCCATTCAGGGGCTTCCATTCTGCACACAGATGCAGGCCTGCAGGAAGAACTTATCGGTCGAAATGCGACGCCTTCATCGGCCTGCATCGTCTTTCCATCCGCCTCGCCGCCGTTTCGACGACGATCCTGCATCGAGATACCCTGGGCGGAATCGATAAGTCGCCATCGGAGATTGCCGATCCGAACGTATTGAGATAAAGAACCACTCTTTCGGATTCTGGCTACCCTCCTTCCGAGGCTTCCAGTCTTACAAAGGCGTCACTAAAAATGTGTATATCGTTCATAATATTTTTTGCAATATTTAATTGGTCTATAGTTCATGAATTACTTGACACGAAGTGATCGTGCAGAGTCGTCCTACATTTTTAGAATTTTAGCACAATCAACGTCACTAAAAATGGGTATATCGTTCATAATATTTTTTGCAATATTTAATTGGTTTATAGTTCATGAATTACTTGACACGAAGTGATCGTACAGAGTCTTTCTATATTTTTCGAAAACGATTGCGGGTTATTTTACCACTGTGTTTACATACTGTGTTTATTCCGGTGCGTGCTATTGGCTTAACAAATTTGGAATTTGAGGGTCTTTACGTTCGAGACGATCCCGAAGCTTGTTTGGCTGAGAATACGTAATTAGAGCCCGAGGTGTTGCCGGGAGTTTGGATGAAGAACCGATTGTTTGCTGTCTAACGTTAGGATACTGTCTTGGAAGTTGTTGGCCGCGATATAATAATAAATCGAGAGTGGATGTTGATGGCCACTTGCAGCTTTAACTGTTCCGTATGATGAAGATTCAAAGGGTGTTTCAATAACAGACTGAAATATCGATAGAAGAAATTATCTTTTCGATGATCAATTGGAGGGGACAAAGACCTTTCATCTTGTTTTATTTTGTGGGTTTAAACGATGCCACTAAGATTTTCTAATACGATCAATATTTTTAGAACATCCACGTTTCTACCCTCTAAGGGTAAGGAAAGCCTGAGAAATAAAACCGTCTCACAGTTTCCCCAAAGAAAATGTCCAGTGAATTTCAGGTCGACAGTGAACTGATCGATGACTGCGCCATAAAATGTGCTCGAGTCTTGACCAGGCGATGCTAACAAGCCAAGTCGAAGAGAAACATCAGGATGATCGTTCTCGATCGCATCAAATAAGCAGGATCCCCGAGAAAAATGATTCGATCGTCGTCGAAGGGTTTCCCGTAGGACGAGCTTCAATTTCAACGGATAAGTCCGAAGTTTCTCGCAGCAACTGCGCCGACAAGGTGAAACTCGACGATCCACCGATACGCCGCGTTCGAGTGTGTGCACAAGAGGAAGTTTCTGATGCGTCGTTTAGCTGCGAAAGTTAGAATCTGAATGCGGCATTTCCGTATTTCGGAAGTGTTAGTACACTTGCGGATCGCTGGCTTGTTTTCAACTATTGAATCTTATTTTCACGTGGCGCCGCCCGACACGTGTACCCAACGATTGACACCTTCACCCTCCTCTTTTGCATTCTTCTACCGTTCCGGGTCCAAATCATTCGTCGCCGATGCTGAATAAATAATACGTTAAGAGGTAATTTTATTGAATTTAATTTTTTCGCAGATCTCTTCTTGGTCTCGATTTTGGAGGAAATGTCTGGGGTCTGTTCTTCCGTGTGGATCCCTTTGATCTCGGCACGCGTCGCAGTACGACGGGAACCAATCGTCGGAACACGTAACACAATTTTCCGAGCGAAACTTGAGGTCAGAGTTCGCGGCACGCTCCCGGTGTTTGTCGGATTTGACGCCGTCGTAGTTTTTCGTGTTTTCCGAGCCGAGCATTTCCATGACGGGGAAACGATGCCGCAGTATTTCAGCCATTCAAACAGAAGCGACTAGCCTGCTGAGCTGTATTCCCAGGGAAGACTTTAAGCGAACGCTCGTGCGGGATCGCAAACCATATTTCAAACCGTGTTTCGAACTTCCTAATTGAGAGGTGTAATATTAAAGTGGTCTATGGTTCGTGCTATTTCGAATATTGCTTCGAGATTAATTGATGTTGTTGGAGAAAACGTGGAAAATATAACATTTATGATTTCTGGATTCTCAAACTTCTAATTGAGTGAAATGTTAACTTGTTGTTCGGTCCTGAACATTTCGAGAGGGTTAAGGCAAACAAGATTAATCAATCAACAATTTAGCACAATACTCGTTATCGTTAAGCTGTGGACCTTTAGGCAAAATGAAAAAAAACTGTATTGATGTGCAAAATGCAAGATCCAAATAAAATATTTTTTAAAATGATCTTGTTAAGCTAAAACTAGTATCCTCACGATCTTGAATCTTTTTAATATATCCACTACTAAATTGAACGTACCCAGTTTTAAAATGAAAAAAACTGTATTGATGTACAAACCACAGGATCCAAATAAAATATTGTTTTAAATCATTTTGTTAAGCTGAAACTAATATCCTCACGATCTCGAATCTTTTTAACATATCCACTACTAAATTGAACCTACACAGTTTTATGATAAACACATAAAACCCGCAGTCTAATTATAATCAATTCAGCTCTTAATGAAAGAATTGAAGAATTACGAAAGTTCCCAACCAATTCTCAAATATTCTAATAAACGATCCTAAAGGTATCAGAGATTCTCTTACGAATACATCTCCTCCGCGAAATGTTTAAAATCCTCCCCAAAGAACAAACTTCTAGCCTGTCGAGCGAACACGTCAACTCACACATTCGTCAATAACTCCGTAAACAATATTCCCCAAACCACCGGCAGTCAATCACGATACCCTAATCCATCTTCCGGAACCCCCCACGGACACGCCTTCCAATTAAACTTCCCGATACCTCTTCGTTCATTCCTATAGACAAGGATATCCGCTCAAGAAGCACCAAAAAAAACCAAGCTTTTCCGCCGGGCGGAACGGAACCGCGACGCGTGCAAAATTAACGACACAGAAACGACAGCCACGTCCTTCCTTTTCCATCATCCTCTCTCCGTTTCACTCTCTCCCTCTCTCTCTGCTCCTCTCTATCCCTTTCTCTTTCTGCGTCCCTGTTTCTCTGTTTCTCTTTGACCAGGTCCGTGTGCATACATCTCCCGTCCCGGTTTCCCACATTCCCGAGTCTCGAAATTCAAATGTCCCGGTTTTCGCCGACGCCCATTTTTCCGCAGCCTGTCCCGTTTTATTCCGCCCCCGTCAGCCAAGGGAACAAAGACCGAGTCGCTCAGCTTGGCGGCCTGTGAAGGTTTTCGCCTGTGAAGCAGCGTTAGCAGATCGCCGGATTCCTCGGAGATATAGTGCGGGAAATACTATAGTCAGAATCTGAGTGGCGTCACGGGGTTGTAGGAGTCTAAGAGTAACGTATATCTATCCCCACTAACTGACAAATTAGTCACGCCCGCGTGCTTCCACTTGGGGTCTTATTTCGAAAGAGTGATCAAGAGGAATAGCCCTGTCAACTATGTCGATAGATGACCTTTCTCCTACCTTATCATTCTACGGCGTTTCCCAATTCCCGGCAGCGAGCAACCCCACAGAAGGAAATTAGGGGGTAGTGTGGGACTTGGCTGCTTCTACGCGAAGTACAGTACACAATTGATTTTTTAAATTGGGTTTTTGTGTTATCTTAGAGGGAAAAATATTTCAAAGAACTAAAACAACATTTTCAGGAAAGTAAACATAAATGAACATAGTAAGCAAATACAATGAAGGTAATATGTTAAGGGCGGTGGGGTAATGCTCTTACGCACACCCCCACAGAAGAAAATTGGGGGTAGTGTGGGACTTGGCTGCTTCTACGCGAAGTACAGTATACAATTGATTTTTTTAAATTGGGCTTTTGTGTTATCTTAGAGGGAAAAATATTTCAAAGAACTAAAACAACATTTTCAGAAAAAAAAACATAAATGAACATAGTAAGCAAATACAATAAGGGTAATACGTTAAGGGCGGTGGGGTAATGCTCTTACGCACACCCCCACAGAAGAAAATTAGGGGTAGTGTGGGACTTGGCTGCTTCTACGCGAAGTACAGTATACAATTGATTTTTCTAAATTGGGTTTTTGTGTTATCTCAGAGGGAAAAATATTTCAAAGAATTAAAACAACGTTTTCAGGAAAGTAAACATAAATGAACATAGTAAGCAAATACAATAAGGGTAATACGTTAAGGGCGGTGGGGTAATGCTCTTACGCACACCCCCACAGAAGAAAATTAGGGGGTAGTGTGAGATTTGGCTCCCCTAAAATAACAGTTGGAGAAAACGGGACTAAAATCCTTATCTATATTCAGAAAAGCCCCACCACTCAAGGGTTAAAAACACCCTTCTTCTTCTTCTATTATCCGGGAAAAGAAAAGTACAGGGACCCACTGTTCAAATTTGCGCCTGTACTTTCTTGATAACTTTTTTCAACTCGTTTCTTGTCCAGAAAACACAGTCCTTCATATAATAGAAACATATATGGCACCCCATTGAAAGAAATAGAAATATTGTAAAGAAAAATAGACACGCGATCACATCGCCGGAAATACTACCCTGACCTCTTTCTTAATTCGACGTGTTCGGGTAGACGAGGCTCCACCGTGATCCGCGAACTTGCATAAACATCGGGTCCCTGGGTAACGAACCTCCAGTTCGAAAATATATAAAACTTACCGGAGGAAGAGGAAGTTCGAAACGAATTCCCTTTCCTCCAGCCCTCCTCCAGAGCGACGCGACGTCTCGTTTGCCCGGGAGGACGAAGAATCCTCGTTGCTAAGCTTCCCGTCGATTACTTAACCCGTTCCAAGGCGTCTCCAGGGTGACACCGGAGGAAAATACGAGGCGACGGGACGGTACCCTTGGACAGGGTGCTGGTAGAAAACGAAGAAGGGAAGAGGCGAAGAGGGACGCCAGAACCTGTTCAGAGCTCGGTCTATAAATTCAGGGAGACGCGAACGTAATTCTAACCCGGCTTCTTAGCCGATAACCGAGAAGAGGACTGGCGGCTTCAACGGGGTGTCCAGGGGGTTGGTTGGTCGGTAGAAAAGAAGTTCATTTAAGGGGCCTTGTATTCGTCCGTCGACGGAAACAGGAGGTCGGACGTGGCGAGTTTGTTAGCCGTATTAGTGGATTACCGCGTCGTTCGTCCGATAAGTCAGCCATCCCGGCCTCGAACCGGAGGAAAGGGTGGGCACAAGGGTGTCCGGGAGGTCGTCGGGGAAAGTAAAGGCTCTCCCTATAATTAGATTTGCCGTAAAGTTGCCCGGGGAATTTCAAGAAACGCGGTCCGTGCCGCGACTCGGCAACTCCTGCTTTCGCCGCGGAAGAACCTCCCTCCCACGATCTCTCGAAACTAGATCGAGTGAGTCAAGGGATAAATACCGGGGCAAATGCTATAGGCAGAACCTCAATGGTTTCGCCAAGCTATAGTGTAGTCCAGAAGAACTGGTGGCCCACACGGTCTCGATTCCCCTTCTACCGAGCTCTACTCCCACCACATCTGTTTGACCTATGTATATACATTTTCTTTTATTTTTTTCATACATTTTTTTGTGATTTATTGTGAAAGAATGTTGCGGGTGTTGAAGCCAGATTGACCTAGGGATCGAGCAAATGGTGTAAAAGTTGAAAAAGTGAGAGTTAGATGTGGAGGCTAGCTGTGAGAGCAGTATAGATCAAGCTATATTGAGGTTAGGTTAGGTTATGGAACCTAAAGTTTAATAAGGAAGGTTCTATACATTTTTTGTGTGATTTATTGTTAAAGAATGTTGCGGGTGTTGAAGTCAGATTGACCTAGGGATCGAGCAAATGGTGTATAAGTTGAAAAAGTGAGAGTTAGATGCGGAGGCTAGCTGTGAGAGCACTATAGATCAAGCTATATTGAGGTTAGGTTTGGTTATGGAACCTACAGTTTATTAAGGAGGGTTCCATACATTTCTGTGTGATTTATTATAAAAGAATGTTGAGGGTGTTGAAGTCAGATTGATCTAGATATAGAGCAAATGATGTAGAAGTTGAAAAAGCGAGTGATAGATATGGAGACCAGCTGTGAGAGCAGTATAGATCAAGCTATATTGAGGTTAGGCGCATATGTCTCACTGTGTTCATTGAAATCTCTGTTCCTAATAATATAAAATGGTTAATGTTTTCGGCGCACGAATTGTTAAACACATTAACAACAAATACGATCGATACAAGAATATATCTGTTCCTAATAATTTACATAAAATATTGCGGTTCCCAAATGTTTTTGAAAATATCGTGAATCGTAATCTCTCCCCAGTTTCATCAAGTTGTATCACATTTTCCTGTAATCTCGCCGAATAAACATCGGAATTGTTAAAGTACCGTATAAAATTAATGAAAATGTAAAGACCGAGAGCGTCGCGAATAGAATTTGGTTCACGTTCGTCGCGTTGATCTCGTCGGCCATGTTGGATAGCACAATCTCGGCGGCGTGTCGCCGGGAATCTGCCTCTCGAACAATTTACAGTAAATAAAATGGAATAAATATCTACCGTGTCGGAGTCGAGGTATCCCGTCGAATAAATTTGCGCGGGAGTTTGAGAAAGAGCGCCGAGGAAAATGTATAAAGAATAGTTTCACGTGGGAACGTTATAAATCGCGTTATCTCTCGACGCGGTTTTTGTATCGGGATCGGCTCGTGATCGCGAGCACCGTCCCGCATAAATATGAATCCGGGTTCTTTTGTTGACGTACGGCCATTAAAAATGCATAGAGGCTGACAAGCCAGACGGACACGTCTTTTTGCATTTAAAACTGAACGTCGACGGGGGACATTCGGTAAATTACACCCGGCACACATTCTGTATGTAAATGGGGGCTTCGAAGGAAGGAATTAGGGGAGCGGGTGTCGCGATCAGAACCCGCAACCCACAACACAATGAAACTATAACATTCTGATCTATTTGCATTTTAATCGGCGAACTACTGTCGCCGGAACTGGGACGCGATTTTTTTTTCCGCGCGCCCGCGAGAAACAAAACGGCCGCGCCGGAAGTTCGTCCGCTGGAATGTATTATCGGGCACGGCGATTTTGGAATTAACTGAAAAATCGCGTACCGGTTTATTGTCCGCGTATTAGGAATTAATCATCCGCGCGTATGTAAGCAGAATGGCCGACGCGCTGGCATATTTTACCATTAAAGTATCGATATGCGCGCGCGCGCGTGCCACCAACTGTGTCCACTTCGAAACTCGCTTTTGTTCGGACGCAGACGGAACGTGGAAATGAAAATCGTGTTCCGCCGCTGAAATGATCTCGTGGCTTTCCAACCCGAATGGAAAAGGAATTATGGACGATCGAAATTTTATTTCAAAACCGCAGAAACCAACTTTTGTTCTACCAATCAAGCTGTGCATCATTTATACGAATCTCTATGCAAAATCCAAACGTACTGCATTAATAATGCAATGCACCGATACCTCGTATAAAAGTTTCTTCCCTCTAATGTTAGCAACTGCATGATAATTATTGATATTTTTCAATTTATTTTATCCAAAGCCAATTCTGTATTTTCAAGGGGTTGCAAAATTAATTAATCATCGTATAAACGATTCGAAGGAGCGAACTAAATGCCAAGGATATTTGTTAGCCAGTTCTCGTCCGAGAATTACAATTCTCGCTGGGGAAGGGTACACGTTGTGTTTACCGATGGGGCTCACGAGAAGTTTAAATGGCATCCAGAATGCCTTTATAATTCACTTTTCCTGGACAGGGAATTATTTCGAAGCCGGTCGGTCCTGTAACGGAGAACCTGTCGAATTGGGACACGGAATTTGCATGGCCCATTGTGCACAGAACCCGCCGTAAAATTAGAATTCTATCCGTACTTGAGACCGGGCGAAAGAAGAGAACGGTAGTCCGACGGACTGTATCGGAATATGCAAACGTCCGGAGAGAAGTTTCTTTTACTTCTCGAGAACGGGTGACTCACCTGGTAACGTTAATCTGATCGGCGATCTCCACGGTGCCCAGCTTCCGGTATCCGGCGAACAGCATCCCGTTGTCCATTAAACCGGAACCACGGCCGTCGATGGTCGCGTAAATGATGCTCTTGTTCGTTACCAAATACGTGCCCCAGTCGATGTTGAACTTCTGGGTCACTTGGTACGTATCTGGACCGCCATATCTAAAACGGGAATCAAATTCGCTGTAGTCTCTGCTCCATTAACAAACAACGATTCATAAATTACGTCTTAATCATCTCTGCAAGGTTAACCCTCGGCGTACAACGCCAAACAATCGACATCCTTTAGGGGACCTTAGGATTTCATATTGGTACTTTGTATAACATTATTTCTAAGTTTATTTTATATATTTTATGGAAAGATTCCTTCTTAAATTGATGGTAAGATCCCAAATCATTTTTAAAAATTACAAGTTGGTATGGAAAAATATATATTTCAAG